>JBAIZL010000002.1:261688154-261708154 GCA_036971475.1 Prosapia bicincta
TCAATTTAATATTAATACATTTATAATTTGGTTTTTCTACACATATAATTTTGTTTTTACTTATATAATTTTCATTTTATACATATAATTTTGTTTTTATTCTTATACTGTTTTCTACATACTGTAATACTCTTTTTCTACATATTTAATTGTGATTTTTAAACATACATAACTTTATTTCGGTACATATCTAATTTTTTGTACATATATAATTAATTTTTTTTACATACATATATATTTGTTTTTATATATTTATATTTTTTACACATATTTAGTTTGATTTTCTACGTATATATTATTGTTTTTGTGCACATTATATACAGTTTTTTTCATACATAAAATGTTGTTTTTGTACATATATAGTTTTGCTTTTTCACACATATAGGCGTGTTTTTTCATCCATATTTTTTTTCTACATACATAATTTTGCTTTTCTAAATATATAATTTTGTTCTGAATAAATTGAACTTGCAAGTACTGATTTATTACAATAGTTTTGGATTTCTAAAATACAGTTCATGTAAATTTATAAAATCGCTTCAATCTTTATTTGCAAAGTAGGTAATTTCAGCGTAAACAAAAGTAAACAAATGACTTAAACAAATAATGTGGTCTTTTTAAAGTTTCCATCCACGTTTACAATCGCATAATATCTTTTCACGGGTCAAACCATTGTACGTTTTATTAACAATGCATTTAACAATGGTCCTTAAATTTCTGTGGGTTACATTGTATGGCCGAACGCGTACAACATACTACACTGCAATTACGTTACAATAACAGGACTTTATGAATACACAATGCCACTGACATGTTTATTCTTCACCATTAAGGGTGCTTAGCTTACACAAACAACCCCTACAAACACTCAATTAAGATAATTTATACTATTATTTGAAACAATAGGACACTTTGAGGACTTGTTAGCTTACTGTTTTATGTGAAACAGTTTACGCTTTTGTTTAGGTAAGGCTCGTTGTCTGTGGCAGCTACATCATCCTCTCGCTTCGATAATATCTAACTCTCTGAAAATAATAAAATAGATATCTGTTGGTAACTCTGATGTAATCCAAAACTCATATGAATTAAAAATTATAAAATTTGTTAAAATTTAAAAATAGGGTCTAATTCCTTGTTTTAAAATTGAATTATAAATAGCCTATATATGTATATAAACAGTACAGAGCTTAACCTTTTATTTTCTTTCAAAATTTCTTATCTATTATTTTTCAATGTTCTTTTTCTGAATTTTATCTTTCTCCCACACGATGATATACGCACACTCAAGCACACACACGCTCACGCATGTACACATACACACGCACAGATGATTATTGACACTCAATTTTAACTACTAGTGGGGACTACTCTGTTTTCTTACCACCTATAAAGCACAGTAGAATTGGCACTAACATTAAACTCATTGGAGTTGTCAGTCAATAAGTAAAGTTACACTCACTACACTCAGTAGAGTCTTAAAAAGTTAATTAAACTCAGTAGAGTGGATATTCTCGTTTAACTAAGAAAGGTTGACAATCTCGTCTTTAGAATGGAAATACGAACAGTTTTAAACTATATCTATAAATAATTCTGTTGTTGACAATCGAGACTACGTTTGGGTTTAACCTCGTTATTATCCGCTCAAGTTTTGCTTGAGTTTTTCTTGTTAATTGTTATACGTAATCGATTTTTTAGGAGAAACAAAAATTTAGTTCCAAAATTTAAATGAAGTAAATACTTTGTGAATCTACTTGAGTAGATGTTTCTGCCTTTCCTAACATAAGAACATAGATCTTCGTTGGCGCGTTTCGGATTTAATATATTTTAAAATCTTTAAATAGTACTTCTGTATTATCTAGACTACACTAAATTATTTAGATCATGAGTAGTAATGGGTATACTTTATCCCCCCAATGAGAGAGCAGTATTTGTTACCCCCAGCCCTTCCTAAGCCCCGCCCCTTTTGTTTGATAGGTCGATGGTAGTGAAGATGGCGTCCACGCCCCGCCCCTGGTGGGTTGCTGGTCGAGGTGGGGGAGCGGAAGGGCCATCTTGTTCTGGTGGTGACGTAAGTTTTTGTTGGAAAAAATATAATTCTGCGTTCGGGAATGGAACCTAGGACGTTTGGTTTGCTGGCGTGTGACGCTAGCGACTGAGCTACGAGGCGTTCAGTTGTGAGTTACTGTATGATGGGGGTACAAGTAGGTCTTGTGAGTGCTGGGAGTGTTGGTAGTTGTTTGGTTTTATGAAATAAGAGTAAAACGCGTATTTGTATAAAAATAAATTTATTGTGTTAAAAATATGAATATAAATACAGGATTATATAGATACGTAAATAAAATAAATATCTGACAATATGAAGACTAGAATAAAACTCAATATTACATATTACAAATATAATATAATTAAAATCTAACAAAAATAAAATGATAAAACTAAATATAAATACAAATACGAGTAATATATAACACGAACACCAACAGTCACACAAACATAATTTTAGAAAATATAATACGCACACAATATAATATAATTAAAATATAACAAGAATAAAATAATAAAACTAAATATAAATACAAATACGAGTAATATAATATAATTAAAATATAACAATAATAAAATAATAAAACTAAATACAAATACGAGTAATATATAACACGCACACTTGTTGTAGTGTTAAATGCGAGTACAAGAAGGTCTTTGTGCTCTGGTGCTCTGACACACAGAATCTTCACTATTAGAATCGATCCACGTTCGATTCTATGTGTATATTGTCCAGCATCCGTTGTTAATTGTAGATTGTCCATGTTGAAGTACTTCGAGGCCTTCTTGTTCTGGTAGGCATGTTGAAAAATATTTTATAATGGTTCCGTTGATAGTAATTGCAGATGTCCATGGTGAAGGACATCGAGGGTCTTCTTGTTCTGGTAGGCATGTTGGTATTGATAGTAATTGTGACGTAGATGTAAAGTCTATGGTGAAGGACTTCGAGGGCCTTCTTGTTCTGGTAAGCATGTTGAAAAATATTTAGTAATGGTTCCGGTGTTAGTTATTGTAGATGACCATGTTGAAGGACTTCGAGGGCCTTCTTGTTCTGGTAAGCATGTTGGTAAATGTAGTGGAAAAGTATTTTGTAATGGTTTGAGTAGAAAGGAGGATAGTTTGGGACAAAAAACTTCGGCACCTTACCTAACCCACCCCTAAGTGTTGTATGTGTGAGTGTTGTTTGGGGTGATGGTGGGTAGATGTGTGGGTAAGTTTGAGGTTGTGGGGGTTGTCCCGGGGTTGGGGGATGGTTTTGCTCCAAAAACAAGATGGTGTCGCCTAGTGTAAGAAATTGTGGGGTGTCTTTGGAGTGTATGTTGGGTATATGTGGGTTCGAACGGGGGGTCGCCCCGGGGTAGGGGCGGTTTATAATAATAATATATGAAATAACCAGGGGTAGTTTTAAATAATATATGAAATTACCAAAAATCGATCGGTTGTATCAAATGACAAAACAACTGTATGCGGTACGTTTATAGTATGTGTTGGGTAGATGCGGAGGTGGGTTCACCTGAGGGTAGTTTTCAATAATATATCAGATTGCCAAAAACTGATCGGTCCCTGGAGTCGTGCTCGAGGTAAAGCCACCCAGGAGCCAGGCGTTAGGTAACGCTACCATGGAGTTAGACCTTAGCTAAAGCTACCTTGGAGCAAGGCCTCAGGTAAAGCCATCCCGAAGCCAACCCTTAAGTAAAGCCACCCTCGAGAAAGGCCTTAGGTAAATTCACACTAGAGTGGATCTTTAAGCGGGGTTGTTTTTAATAATATATGAAATTGATTAAAAAAATGATCGGTTAGATCAAACTATCAACGTTCCCACTAAACGCTAACTTTAACCGACCAACAAATATACATTGGCATGAAATAGTCAACAGACTTTGCGGGGAATTGACCTATCACCATTGCAGGGGCTCAGTAGGCTTACGCAACACAACGCAAACGGTCGCTGTAAGGTGTGTATGCATATTACTATGTTAAACCAACATGCGTGATAGCCCTATATAGTATATTAAACAAATATGCATGTAAACCTACATAGATCTATATACTATGTTAGGCCAATATAGCCCACATAATGTGTTAAATCAACGCGCGTATAAGCACACATACATACTATGTTAGGCAGACATACATGAATCCCTACATGGGCCTACTATGTCGGTAAACCACTTGCCAAAGCCTTTATGATCTGAGCTATACACACATTTTCACCTCTTCTGTCAGGTAGAGCCTCAGGCAGGCAACCGTATAATATGGGAAGTACTGTATGGTATAGCTACCAGTGCATACCACCATAGCTACGTAAAGGCAGCTACCAATGCATAACCTATCACGCCCACGTAGGTGACGGTCAACAAATATTGCAATATAATTTAAAAAAAAGTCACGCAACCTATATACATACCAACATTCATGTTAACCTATATATGCTTATATACTATGTTAAGCCAGCATGCAATATACTCTAAATAGCCCTACTATACTGTATCAAACCAACATGCAGGTTAACCTATATACATCCTGTATTAAGCTAATATCTCCGTTACCCACATAGGTCTATATATAATATGTTAAACCAGCATGAATGATAGCCTATATAGTGTGTTGAACAAATATGCGTGTAAACCTACATAAATACTATGTTAACCCTACATACTGTGTTAAACAAATATGCGTGTAAACCTACATAAATACTATGCTAAGCCAACATGCATGCTATTCTACATAGGCTTATATACTATGTTAAGCCAACATACATGATTGGCTTATATAGTATGTTAAAAAAAATATGCGTGTAAACCTACATAAATTCCATGCTAAGCCAACATGCATGCTATCCATCATAGGCGTATATACCATGTTAAGCCTACATACATGATAGCCTTATATAGTGTGTTAAAGAAATATGTGTGTAAGCCTGCATACATATTATGCTAAGCCGACATGGGCCTACAAATTATAATATAACACATTATATCCAATGCATAATTTAGCTAATGGTTATCACGCAGTATTAGAGGAGTAGCCTGACTACAAGTAGCCTACAAATTACCACATAATACCCGATACATAGCTTAGCTAAACATTAACACATTGTATCCGATGCACAGCTTGACGATGGGGTAACATATAGTATCCGATGCATAGCTAGGCTACAGGTTAACTAATGGTTAGCTTGACTATGGGTTAACACATAATATCCGATGTGTAGCTTGACTAATGGTTAACACATAATATCCGATGTGTATCTTGACTAACTGTTAACACATAATATCCGATGTGTAGCTTGACTAGTGGTTAACACATAATATCCAATGCATAGCTTGACTAGTGGTTAACACATAATATCCAATGCATAGCTTGACTATGGGTTAACACATCGTATCCGATGAGAAGTTTGAATACAAGTTAACACATAATATCCAATGCATAGCCTGGCTAATGACAAACATAAAGTATCCGATGCATAGCTGGGCTAATGGTTAGCGTTACTATGAGTTAACACATAATATCCGATGCATAGCTTGACTAGGGCTAACACATAGTATCCGATGCATGGTCTGACTATGGTTTAACACATCGTATCCGATGAGAAGTTTAAATACAAGTTAACACATAATATCCAATGCATAGCTTGACTAGGGTTTAACACATAGTAGCCGATGAGTAGAATGACTACAAGTTAACACATAATATAAAGTGCATAGCTAGGCTAATGGTTAACACATAGTGGCCGTTGTGTAGCCCGACTAATCGTTAATACATAATATCTAATGCATAGCCTGAGTATGTTTTAACTAATAGTATCCGATGCATCGATTGACTAGGGGTTATCACACAGTATCCGATGAGTAGGTTGACTACAAGTTAACACATGATATCCAAAGCATAGCTTGGCGAAAGTTTAACACATAGTATCCGATGAGTAGATTGACTACAAGTTAACACAAAATATTCAATGCATAGTCTGACTATGGTTTAACACATAGTATCTGATAAGTAGATTGACTAAGGGTTATCACATAGCAGCCGTAGAGTAGGTTGATTAAAAAGTAACACATAATATTCATTGCATAGTTTGGCTAGTGGTTATCACATAGTATCTGATGCATAGCTAGGCTAATGGTTAACACATAGTAGCCGATGCATAGCCTGACTAGGGCTAACACATAGTATCCGAGACATAGATTGACTAATGATTAACACATGGTATCCAAAGCATAACTTGACTAGAGTTAACACATAATATCCGACGCATAGCTTGACTACAAGGTAACACATAATATCCAGTGCATAGCCTGACTAATGACCAACACATTGTATCTGATGCATAGCTATTCTAATGTGTAACACATAGTAGCCGATGCATAGCCTAACTAGAGCTAACACATAGTATCCGATTCATAGATTGACTATGGATTATCACATAGTATCCGTTGAGAGGCTTGAATACAAGTCAACACATAATATCCAATGCATAGCTTGGCTAATATTCTACATATAGTTAGCCTACAGTCTGTGTTATGTATGTAAACCCACATACTATGCTAAGCCGGTTACCCATCAGGTACTAGACACAGATCTATAATAATGCAAGAGTAACCCTAAGTGTATACCACACTATGACAACAGATACATAGCTAGACAACAGATACCTAGCCTGACCATAGCCTACATAGCTAGACAACCGATACATAGCTAGACAATAGATACCTAGCCTGACAACAGATACCTAACCCGGAAGCAAATACATAGCCTGACAACCGATACATAGCCTGACAACAGAGCTAGATCAAATGACCAACGTTTCAACTAAACAACATTACGCTAAGTTTAACCGACCAATATGCACGAAGTTCAAACGAACATTATTGACACCAAATTCAAGTAGGCTATGGCGGTTATGGCTGGTGGAGGTCAGATCAACGTTTCAGCTAATCAAAGTTGAAAAACTTACGCTAATCAACCAACATCTACACCGAGGTCAAATGGGCTATGCCGGCTATGGTTAGTGAAGGCACTGGCAAAAGCCTTTATGATCTGAGCCTTAGGCCTTACACATAATTATAGCTACCAACGCATACCAAAATAGCTATGTAGAAACCGTCAAGGCCTTTATGATCTGAGCTTTACACATATTGTATAGGTATGTTGTATCAGTTACAACATATTGACTAAGACAAATACCTCCATCAAATCTTAGGTAAAGCTACCTTGGAGTCAGCCCTTAGGTAAAGTCACCCCTAGAGTCAGGTCGTAGGTAAAGCCAGCCTGGAGTTAGACCTTAGGTAAAGCTACCTTGGAGTAGGGCCTTAGGTAAATTCACCCTGGAGAAAGACCTTAGGTAAAGCCACTCTGGAGAAAGGCCTTAGGTAAAACCATTCCGAAGTCAGGCCTAGGTAAGGCTACCTTCGAGTCAGGCCTTATTTGAAGCCTCTTTGGAGCTAGACTTTAGGTAAAGCTACCTTAGGGTCAACCCTTAGGTAAAGCAACCAAGGAGTCAGGCCGTAGGTAAAACCAGCCAGGAGTCGGGCCTTAGGTAAAGTTATGCTTGAGGCCAGGTCTCAGGTAAGGCCTCTCCTGAATCAGACCTTAGGTAAAGCTACCTTGGAGTCAGCCCTTAACAATAGCTAAAGCTACGTAAAGGCAGCTACTATTGCATACACAATCACAATAGCTACGCAAAGACGGTTACCAATCCATAATCTATCACAATATCTCCATAAAGATAGCTACCAATGCATAACCTATCACTATAGATGTGTAAAACAGCTACCAATACAAACTCTATCGCAAAAGTTACGTAAACACCTCCATGAAATCATGTCTTTAGACAATATCTCTGTAAAACTAGCTACCAATTTATACTCTACCACAATAGCTATGTCAAAACTGTTACCGACTCATAATCTAAGACAATAGTTACGTAAAGCCCCGTATCAATTCAAGACCTTAGGCAATATCATCGTAAAGACAGCTATCAATCGATACTATATCACAATAGTTACGTTGAAAGAACTACCGATGCTCACCCTACCATAATAGCTACGTACAGACGGTTAATAATGTATAACCTATCACAAGACCTATGTACAAACCGCTACCATTGCATAACCTTTCACAATAACTACGTAGAGGCAACTAGAAATGCCTACCCCATTAAAACAGCTACGAAAAGATAACAACCAATACATACGCTATCATAATAGCTATGTAAAGACAGCTAAAGATGCATAACCTAACACAATAACTCAGTAATGACAGCTACTAAATCACACTAGCCTCATAAAGACAGCTACCAACATATACACTATCACAATAGCTACGTAAAAAACTGTTACCGATCAATGACCCTAGATAATAGCTATATCCAGACCTATATCAAGGGATGAGATAAGGCAATAGCTCCGTAAGGAAACCTACCATTGCCTGAACTACGACAACAGCAAGGTATGGACCGCTAACAATGCATTACTCATCACAATAGCTCCGTAAAGACAGCTACCAACACATAACTCGTCACATTAGCTAAGTAAATAGCGCTACCAATGCTTAACCTATCACAATTGCTCCGTAGAGACAGCTACAAATACATTCCCTATCAAAATAGTTACAAAGACATATATCAAAAGCACGAGCAAGGACAATATCTACGAAAAGACAGCTCTACCAATGCATACCCTATCTGAATATGTAAGTAAAAACCGCCATCAATGTATGACCTATCTCAATAGCTACATTAAGACAGCTATCATTGCATGCGCAATCTCAAAAGCTACGTAAATAAAGCTACTAATGCATGACCTAAGCCAATAGTTACGTAAAGTCAATCCATTTTATCTATCATCATAGCTCTATGAAGACAACTACTAATACATAACCTATCACAATAGTATACATCCTGTATTAAGCCATTATGTATGTTACCCTACATACTGTGTTAAGCCAATAAGCGTGTAAACCTACATTCCTCCTGAAATAAGGCAATATGCATGTTACCCTACATAGCCCTACATACTGTGTTGAGAAAATATGCACTTTACCTTACATAGGCATACATACTGAGTTAAGCCAGGATGAATGTAAAGCTACATTCCTCCGGAAATAAGACAATATGCATGTTACCCTACATAGGCCTACATACTATGTTAAGTCAATATACACGTTACCCTGCATACATCTGGTATTAAGCAAATATGCGCGTTACCATACATAGGCCTACATACTGTGTTATGGAAATATGCATGTAAATATACATACTGTGTTAAGCTAATAAGCATCTAAACCTACATTCTTTCTGTATTAATCCAATATGTATGTTACCCTACATAGGCCTACATACTGTGTTAAGCCAATATGCATGTACACCATACATACATCCTGTATTAAGTATATATGGATGTTATCCTACATAGGCCTACATATTGTGTTAAGTCAATATGCAATGTTATTATTATTATACGTTTCAATAAAGGTATAGGTAAGTTCACGCAGACAGAGTTCGACAAATAAATGCTTGTTTAAAACCTTTACAGTAATATTGCTATCCGTTATCACCGGACCGCGATAGCGCACTCTGATTATATCAGCATAGCCGCAGCAAATGACGTGAAACAAAATGTCGGACGGCATATGTAATATCGGTAGGTCATACCATCTCTATAGGATTAACTGTTGCCTGTATATGTATGCCACCTACACTTCTTCAACATTAGTCCATCTGCAGGACAATCACAGGTAAAGTCTTAGGGCAGTTGTGCAATGTCCTATGGTCATGTTCTGACGCTAGTCATGAGTTTCTCACTACAACAAATTTTCAATAAAATTCATCTTTTGCCCCTAGGTGGAGTATCGTCTCTTTCCATCTACAAGTTAATTCAGGGTCAAGGATATACAGTAAAGACTTAGGCCAGTTACATACTTGTGTTATGTCCTATGACCATGTTCTGACGCTAGTCAAGTGCTTCTCATTTCAAACGGGATTCATCTTTTACCTCTGAAGTAGAGTATCGCATCTGCCCATCTACAGGGGCATATATGGTACAGAAAAGCATGCCTAAGGTAGCACGTCCAGCATACTATGGTAAAGAAGAAGATCATCAGAGCATCTGCCATGTCTAAGGTAGCACTTCCAATATACTCTGGTACGGAAGAGGATCATCAGGGCATCTAGCATGTCTAAGGTGGCACTTCCAATATACTCTGGTACAGAAGAGGTCATCACGACATCTGCCATGTACAGAGATATTGTGATAGGTTATGGATTGGTAGCTGTCCTTACGGAGCAATTGTCTTAGCTAATGCACTAACATAGGTCTTTTACGTAAATGTTTTTACGGAGCTATTGTGCTACGGTATGATATTGTAGCTGTCTTCACGGGGCTATGATGATAGGTAAAATGCATTGACTTTACGTAACTATTGGCTTAGGTCAGGCATTAGTAGATGTCTATACGTAGCTATTGCCGTTGTTCATGCGTTGATAGAGGTCTTTACGTAAATATATACTTTGGTCATAGGTTGGTAACAGATTTTACGTAGCTATTGTTAAGTAGTAGCCGTCTTTAAGGGGTTATTGTGATAGGGTATGCAATATTAGCTGCCTTTACGTAGCTATTGAGATTGGGCATGCATTGATAGCTGTTTTACGTACCTAACCAGTCCAAGCTGGCTTTACCTATGGTTTGACTCAGGGGTTGCTTTACCTAAGGGCTGACTCTAAGGTAGCCTTACCTAAGACCTGGCCTCAAGCATAACTTTACCTAAGGCCCGACTCCTGGCTGGCTTTACCTACGGCCTGACTCCTTGGTTGCTTTACCCAAGGGTTGACCCTAAGGTAACTTTACCTAAAGTCTAGCTCCAAAGAGGCTTCAAATAAGGCCGGACTTCGGGATGGTTTTACCTAAGGCCTTTCTCCAGAGTGGCTTTACCTAAGGCCTTTCTCCAGGGTTGATTTACCTAAGGCCCTACTCCAAGGTAGCTTTACCTAACGTCCAACTACAGGCAGGCTTTACCTATGACCTGACTCTAGGGTGACTTTACCTAAGGGCTGACTCCAAGATTTGATGGAGGTATTTGTCTTAGTCAGTATGTTGTAGCTGATACAACATACCTAGACAATGTGTGTAAAGCGCAGATCATAAAGGCATTGACGGTTTCTACATAGCTATTTTGGTATGCGTTGGTAGCTATAATTATATCTAAGGCCTAAGGTTCAGATCATAAGGGCTTTTGCCAGTGCCTTCACTAACCATACTACGCCTCTCAACGGATACTATGTGATAATCCATAGTCAATCTATGAATCGGATACTATGTGTTAGCTCTAGTTAGGCTATGCATCGGCTACTATGTGTTACACATTAGAATAGCTATGCATTAGATACAATGTGTTGGTCATTAGTCAGGCTATGCACTGGATATTATGTGTTACCTTGTAGTCAAACTATGCATCGGATATTATGTGTTAACCCTAGTCAAATTATGCTTTGGATACCATGTGTTAATCATTAGTCAATCTATGTCTCGGATACTATGTGTTAGCCCTAGTCAGGCTATGCATCGGCTACTATGTGTTAACCATTAGCCTAGCTATGCATCAGATACTATGTGATAACCACTAGCCAAACTATGCAATGAATATTATGTGTTACTTTTTAATCAACCTACTCTACGGCTACTATGTGATAACCCTTAGTCAATCTACTCATCAGATACTATGTGTTAAACCATAGTCAGACTATGCATTGAATATTTTGTGTTAACTTGTAGTCAATCTACTCATCGGATACTATGTGTTAACATTTCGCCAAGCTATGCATTGGATATCATGTGTTAACTTGTAGTCAACCTACTCATCGGATACTGTGTGATAACCATTAGCCTAGCTATGCACTTTATATTATGTGTTAACTTGTAGTCATTCTACTCATCGGCTACTATGTGTTAGCCCTAGTCAGGCTATGCATCGGATATTATGTGTTAACTCATAGTCACGCTAACCATTAGCCCAGCTATGCATCGGATACTATATGTTGGTCATTAGCCAGGCTATGCATTGGATATTATGTGTTAACTTGTATTCAAACTTCTCATCGGATACGATGTGTTAACCCATAGTCAAGCTATGCATTGGATATTATGTGTTAACCACTAGGCAAGCTATGCATTGGATATTATGTATTAACCACTAGTCAAGCTATGCATTGGATATTATGTGTTAACCACTAGTCAAGCTACACATCGGATATTATGTGTTAACAGTTAGTCAAGTTACACATCGGATATTATGTGTTAACCATTAGTCAAGCTACACATCGGATATTATGTGTTAACCTATAGTCAAGCTAACCATTAGTTAACCTGTAGCCTAGCTATGCATCGGATATTATATGTTACCCCATCGTCAAGCTGTGCATCGGATACAATGTGTTAATGTTTAGCTAAGCTATGTATCGGGTATTATGTGGTAATTTGTAGGCTACTTGTAGTCAGGCTACTCCTCTAATACTGCGTGATAACCATTAGCTAAATTATGCATTGGATATAATGTGTTATATTATAATTTGTAGGCCCATGTCTTCTTAGCATAATATGTATGCAGGCTTACACACATATTTCTTTAACACACTATATAAGGCTATCATGTATGTAGGCTTAACATGGTATATACGCCTATGATGGATAGCATGCATGTTGGCTTAGCATGGAATTTATGTAGGTTTACACGCATATTTTTTTTAACATACTATATAAGCTAATCATGTATGTTGGCTTAACATAGTATATAAGCCTATGTAGAATAGCATGCATGTTGGCTTAGCATAGTATTTATGTAGGTTTACACGCATATTTGTTTAACACAGTATGTAGGGTTAACATAGTATTTATGTAGGTTTACACGCATATTTGTTCAACACACTATATAGGCTATCATTCACGCTGGTTTAACATATTATATATAGACCTATGTGGGTAACGGAGATATTAGCTTAATACAGGATGTATATAGGTTAACCTGCATGTTGGTTTGATACAGTATAGTAGGGCTATTTAGAGTATATTGCATGCTGGCTTAACATAGTATATAAGCATATATAGGTTAACATGAATGTTGGTATGTATATAGGTTGCGTGACTTTTTTTTTAATTATATTGCAATATTTGTTGACCGTCACCTACGTGGGCGTGATAGGTTATGCATTGGTAGCTGCCTTTACGTAGCTATGGTGGTATGCACTGGTAGCTATACCATATAGTACTTCTCATATTATACGGTTGCCTGTCTGAGGCTCTACCTGACAGAAGAGGTGAAAATGTGTGTATAGCTCAGATCATAAAGGCTTTGGCAAGTGGTTTACCGACATAGTAGGCCCATGTAGGGATTCATGTATGTCTGCCTAACATAGTATGTATGTGTGCTTATACGCGCGTTGATTTAACACATTATGTGGGCTATATTGGCCTAACATAGTATATAGATCTATGTAGGTTTACATGCATATTTGTTTAATATACTATATAGGGCTATCACGCATGTTGGTTTAACATAGTAATATGCATACACACCTTACAGCTACCGTTTGCGTTGTGTTGCGTAAGCCTACTGAGCCCCTGCAATGGTGATAGGTCAATTCCCCGCAAAGTCTGTTGACTATTTCATGCCAATGTATATTTGTTGGTCGGTTAAAGTTAGCGTTTAGTGGGAACGTTGGTCGTTTGATCTAACCGATCATTTTTTAATAAATTTCATATATTATTAAAAACAACCCCGCTTAAAGATCCACTCTAGTGTGAATTTACCTAAGGCCTTTCTCGAGGGTGGCTTTACTTAAGGGTTGGCTTCGGGATGGCTTTACCTGAGGCCTTGCTCCAAGGTAGCTTTACCTAAGGTCTAACTCCATGGTAGCTTTACCTAACGCCTGGCTCCTGGGTGGCTTTACCTCGAGCACGACTCCATTGACCGATCAGTTTTTGGCAATCTGATATATTATTGAAAACTACCCTCAGGTGAACCCACCCCCGCATCTACCCAACACATACTATAAACGTACCGCATACAGTTGTTTTGTCATTTGATACAACCGATCGATTTTTGGTAATTTCATATATTATTTAAAACAACCCCTGGTTATTTCATATATTATTATTATAAACCACCCCTACCCCGGGGCGACCCCCCGTTCGAACCCACATATACCCAACATACACTCCAAAGACACCCCACAATTTCTTACACTAGGCGACACCATCTTGTTTTTGGAGCAAAACCATCCCCCAACCCCGGGACAACCCCCACAACCTCTAACTTACCCACACATCTACCCATCATCACCCCAAACAACACTCACACATACTACACTTAGGGGTGGGTTAGGTAAGGTGCCGAAGTGTTTTGTCCCAAACTATCCTCCATTCTACTCAAACCATTACAAAATACTTTTCCACTACATTTACCAACATGCTTACCAGAACAAGAAGGCCCTCGAAGTCCTTCAACATGGTCATCTACAATAACTAACACCGGAACCATTACTAAATATTTTTCAACATGCTTACCAGAACAAGAAGACCCTCGAAGTCCTTCACCATGGACTTTACATCTACGTCACAATAACTATCAATACCAGCATGCCCACCAGAACAAGAAGGCCCTCGAAGTCCTTCACCATAGACTTTACATCTACGTCACAATTACTATCAATACCAACATGCCTACCAGAACAAGAAGACCCTCGATGTCCTTCACCATGGACATCTGCAATTACTATCAACGGAACCATTATAAAATATTTTTCAACATGCCTACCAGAACAAGAAGGCCTCGAAGTACTTCAACATGGACAATCTACAATTAACAACGGATGCTGGACAATATACACATAGAATCGAACGTGGATCGATTCTAATAGTGAAGATTCTGTGTGTCAGAGCACCAGAGCACAAAGACCTTCTTGTACTCGCATTTAACACCACAACAAGTGTGCGTGTTATATATTACTCGTATTTGTATTTAGTTTTATTATTTTATTATTGTTATATTTTAATTATATTATATTACTCGTATTTGTATTTATATTTAGTTTTATTATTTTATTCTTGTTATATTTTAATTATATTATATTGTGTGCGTATTATATTTTCTAAAATTATGTTTGTGTGACTGTTGGTGTGCGTGTTATATATTACTCGTATTTGTATTTATATTTAGTTTTATCATTTTATTTTTGTTAGATTTTAATTATATTATCTTTGTAATATGTAATATTGAGTTTTATTCTAGTCTTCATATTGTCAAATTTTTATTTTATTTACGTATCTATATAATCTTGTATTTATATTCATATTTTTAACACAATAAATTTATTTTTATACAAATACACGTTTTACTCTTATTTCATAAAACCAAACAACTACCAACACTCCCAGCACTCACAAGACCTACTTGTACCCCCATCATACAGTACCACACAACTGAACGCCTCGTAGCTCAGTCGCTAGCGTCACACGCCAGCAAACCAATCGTCCTAGGTTCCATTCCCGAACGCAGAATTATATTTTTTCCAACAAAAACTTACGTCACCACCAGAACAAGATGGCCCTTCCGCTCCCCCACCTCGACCAGCAACCCACCAGGGGCGGGGCGTGGACGCCATCTTCACTACCATCGACCTATCAAACAAAAGGGGTGGGGCTTAGGAAGGGGTGGGGGTAACAAATACTGCTCTCTCATTGGGGGGATAAAGTATACCCATTACTACTATCATGTAAGAGTCCATTTAAAGTTTGAATAACAGAGTTAATCAGAAACGCGTCAAGGAAGAACATTGTTTCCAAAACTTGCAGTTTTTGTTGTACATCTTGAGGTTGTTTAAAACTACTACTTTTAATATCGAAATCTTGTTGCTGTTCATGACGAGCTGGTTGTAAATTACAAATTACACATTTTTGCTATTACTTGCGACCAGACATTTGTTAACTAAAAGTTGTTAATTGTTAACTTACAAGTTGATTGAAACTTACGTCTCCTCTAAGTGTAAGTTAACAATAACAAAAATGTGTAATTTGTAACTACTTTTAGTATCACTAAGCAAAGAAAACCACTAGTTACTGATATTTCCCAGCAGACGCGTTTTTCACTAGTTCAGTGCATTGTTCAATGCTGTGAGTTACGTACAAGTATCGGAGTTGACAGCATTCAACAACTCGCGGAACTAGTGCAAAACGCGTCTGCTGGAAAATATCAGTAAGTAGTGGTTTTGTGCCCAGGTAATACTAAATGTAGTCATATTTCAACTTAGGAAAGCCAGATAAATGTACTCGAATGTCTACCAATACTATATCCGAAACAGAAATAAAGAGGATTACTTAGGAATTTTTAAGAAATGTATTTTTTCAGTAGATTATAAGGCAGGAGGTATGGTTATGGAAATATTTTAAAAGGAATTATAAATATCGACGTTGGAATGGTTTATCTCAGTGATTTAGTATGCACAAAGCGTCCGTTGTTTGGTCAGCTAATGGTTATATCCTGCATTAACGTACACGCCTTACCTCGTCTGATTTAGATTCACGTCTTGCCACAGATACTGCTGAAGGCAACTCTGTGCGCGGATTTATAGCGTAATAGCTTTTTATAGACGACTAAGCATGAAAATGGGCATCATATACAATATAATAAGATGTGTACAAATATTTTGTGTGCACGTTACAGTCTTTTTTGTGATGAAGTAAAGTTTTTTCAAGCTCGTGGAGAGAACTTATATGTTATATTGCAAAAACTAAAGCACGTTTTCTACAACTTTCCTCAGATAATTAATACCTTACAACAAATGATTATTGGAGCATTCTAGCAAAGAATTTTGGTAAACAAAATTGCATAGAGAAAATCAGTGGAAAGAATTGAAGAATAAATGACATTGGTGTAAATTCAGAAATGAAACATTTAAATAAGCCTTGTCGACAATGGTTAGTTGAAACTAAATCCGCTGATGGAAGGGCTGTCAGGGACATCGGGTGTCTGGATGAAAACCTTTTAACAACACCGTGAAAAAGACTCTTCTGAATTACAGCAATTAACCAAATTGGATCAATAATAAAACTTCTACGTCATTTCCGGTTCGCTTTGGAGCGGAAATAGAAAATAAAATAGTAAAATATTTTAACAGATTAATTTTCATCTGTTGTCGTGTAATCTAAGTTATATGAGATATAAAGGTTCTGCCGATTTTGATGTTATATTTCTTTTACAAAAACCATACCCAAACGGTCTGTTTTTTTTTATTTTTTTTTGATATATTGTAAATGGTGAGTAATTGATGGTGGAAACAAATTATGTATAATTATACATGTTACAATAACATAAACAGATTATGTTATAGTATAAAACTATTTTTAATTAAAGTACTTTCGTTCAGTTACGGTTTTAGAAGAAATTGTTCAGAATTTACTTTAATAACTGGAAACACCTTTAACCATACTGTACCCTTCATAGACCTGATACACATTCCGTTTGCCAGCAATCATTCTTAAAGGCAACCAATAACTTCCTCTGAGACAGAACAATACTATAATTTTATACTTTTGTTTTTCATAATTATAAAAACAGTTTAAGAAATAGTAACTTATTACACTTTGATATTACTTACGACCAGACATTCTAATAATATAAGTAGTTTAAATTGCTAACTTACACTTGGAGGAAAATTTTTCGTCTTACGACTTCTTCAAACTCATATTTTGGCCGTTAGAGATAATAAAACGATAAATTTAGCCTTCTACCCAGTAATTTTAACACTGCTATTCCAAATTACATTGCTTATGATATATTGTGGAATACGTACTGCACCTGCCAGAATGACCGATGCAAATAAATCTGGTATTAGTACAGATAAATATAACTAAGCCTAGTATAGTTAAATAGATCAATCAACTAATATTCCAAATATTTCATAGTATTTTAATAAAAATGGTAAATATAGGAAAAATCAATGTAAACTAAACTAATTAGAACTAAATAGACAAACTGGGAATGTTAGAATAAATTATAAACCAACACAACATTAATTAGGCTAACGGCTAATGGGCAGATTTAAATGAAACAGTAAAAGTGAGGTTTATGGGACCCATCAAAAATGTATAATATTAAATTAATTTTGACCAAATATAATCAGGGATAGTGAATATAAGTATAAAAATGTGCGGAAAGTAAATTAGGCTTAGCTAGAAAGAGCTGTATTTCTGTAAAGATCAATTTTTAATTTAAAACATAATATCTTACAAATTAAGGTTATCCAAGAATGAAGCTATGTTAGTTTCGGTAAAAAAAAACCGCGTGGGGTGATTGTTTATACGATCTTGCCACACTGCAGCGACAGCGCTACCGTCGACGTTTGAGCTAGCAAGAAGAAACAGCAACCTAATTAAATTAGAATAAATAAAGACATACAAATTATTAAATGGACGTTAAATAATTGAAATAACACATTGGAGTAAAGAAATGTTTTTCACAAAAATTGAAACTAATTAAAATTACGAAATAAACAAAATAAGTTACCATAGCAACGGCTTTCTCATTGGTTAAAAATGTAAGATGGACATCGTAAGGGTGGAAGTTTGAAGAAATTGGTGAAGACGAAGCCAAAAAAGTGACGGTGAGGCAGAACAGTTTGAACGGCCTTCGAGTGTGATCGTATTGATACACGCAGAACCATTAACAACCCAATATGTGGTAAGAAGTCCGTATAAAGTGCTACGATGTGACTCGGGGAGTGTACAAATATATGAGCTGAGGCTTCTATATGTTTCTACCAACATTACGACCAAGAAAATGAAAAAAGAAGCCGAACTTAACAAAATTCACCGACGCCATGCAGTGAAGCCTACATCCAAATCCCATGGAAGCTGTGAAGAGGCCCAAAGACAACCCAACCATAGAAGATACCTAACGTTTTGCAGTATAAGGTCATATAAACAATTTAATTTTCTTTTAGATAAAATTTTACTTCTAAATATATTAATTTAAAATCAAAATTAACTAAAAATTGAATAACCTAAGGGACTGAAAACTCTCTTAGGTTACCTAAATTAAATAACAAATATTCTAAATTGATTTCATTCAACCGTTTGCCTGAAGTGGAAATAGATGTATTGTCTTTAAATAATTTTATCTGATATGGCATTATTCTTGAAAAATGTATGAAATCCTTTTACTTAGGATATAAGTATCAGCAGGAAGTATTTATTCAATGCCTAGCATGTTATAACTAATTAGGTTAACCTATAAATAGGTAAATGTTAACCAGGGTCTATTATTGAATTAAACGGATTGTTTGCTAACAGGCATAGCCTAAAGTAACTAGAAATTAACCTTAGACATATTAAACAATTTTGGATTTTGATAATAATATTAGAAAAGGATATAGTATGTGTAGATATATGTATATATATATATATATATATATATATATATATATCTGTGTGTGTGAGTGTGTGTGTGTGTCTGTGTTAATATAAATAATAATAAAAATGTAAACATAATAAAGGGGACATATTCTGTACTAATACCATGAAACAAGATAGTCATGGTAATTCAAAAGTAAGGTTAGGTAAAATTAAAAAAGTGAAATCCTGTTAATTAAAATAAATCAAATGATAATGAGTAATTCTATATCCAAACAGATAATAAAAAAATTAAAAGTTTCCAATTAGCTGTGTTTTCATTTAAAATAAAATAAGTTCACTAGGTATCCATGTATAGTCTTTAAGTCACAAATATCTCTCAATGATTCCACTACCCCGAAAGGAGCTTAAAGAGGCATATGGGAGGCTAATTGGTTTTCATAAAAAAATCAGGAGTTGGTTCTCCTGAGAGGTTTATTCTTTGAGATACAGGTCTCGAACCAAGGTTCGTAGTCAAGGTATAAACCATTACTCTCTTACGGACAAGGTATGGTC
>JBAIZL010000002.1:261713154-261720654 GCA_036971475.1 Prosapia bicincta
TAACGAATGATTTGTTTATTTGAATTTTAAAGTTTGTTTTAACAATTTATTTTCCCTTGATTTTCTAATCAAATATAGATGTATACATTTAAAGGGTATTTTGAGGCTATGAATTTTAGATTTTTGTCTTTTATAATATTTTAATATATACAATTTATACAATTTAATCTATATTACTCAACTTTAAATATTTGGTCCAATTTTACTATTGCCTATTTAAATTTGTTAAAACGTTTGCGATTCCAAGAGCTTTGGCCTAAACACCTATTCTATACAATTACCTATTTTTGCAACGGTCAATTTATCCGTTGCAAAATACAATAACTTATAAACTACGATAAGAAGATAGGTAACGTTCATTTATATTCCCAAAATATATTTTCCAGTAATAAGCTGGAAATGCTTTAATGTCAATGTGTAACTATTTCGATTTTTCAAGTACAAAATGAGCGTGAATTATTATGGCCCTGTTTACCCCTCCCCGACGCTCCAACGAATATTGCTTAACTTCTATCTTTTCTAAAGCTATAATGTCAGCCCTGATGTATCCGATGAATACCAAACACGCTTCCCGCGACGCCACATTTCCCTTTAGGCTTTGTATATTTATGACTATTGGAAACATGTTTTATTAATTTTTATTGTTAAAAATATGGAAATTGCTTTAAAAAGTTATAATATTAAGTTATAACGTAACTTAAATATCATTAAAAATAAAGTATTTGTAAATAATGTGTTGCCAAGATGTTGAACCCCTTGAAAAAAGAAGTAAATATAAAGTAAACTTTATATATAAGTGGAGTTAGGAGAACAAGGGTAGTTACCTGCTGCGCTGGATATGCAAACGAAATAGTTATCTGTTGTGAAACCACCACTGAGGGTGATAGCTCTATTAGAGAAAGAGAAGACAAATTAAGGCTATTTAAATATTTTTATTTTTTTAACGAAATATTTCAAAAGTTATATAATTTATAAACAAAATGTACCTATCGTACTCAATAAAATAAACAAAAGCTTAGGTTTTAATTAATATACAAGTATGTAGGTGTTATAAAATAAATTGAAGAACGAAATTGAACGAAATGAAGAAATTAATGTTTTTTGGAATATTTAAGAAAATATACAAATATCTTGCTGTATAAAAAAAATTCTTATACAATAAAAATTATTAGGTATTTATTTTTATTTTATTAATAATTTTATACAATAAAATTAAAAAATGAATGAGTTTTTATAATTCAAAAAAATACACAAGTAAGCAGGGGTGATTATACAATAAAACAAAGATAATAATAGGTTTTACTATTAAATAAATTAAACAAATACGTAGATGTTATTAAACAATAAAATATACAAATATGTAGGAGTTATTTACCAATAGAACAAATAAATGAATTAGTATTTATTATGCAATTATATCTATTTATATGATGAATAGTTATTATCTGGAGTACATCCGTTTATTCTGCAGTCCATAAATTCGCAGTTCCGACGTTTCGCTAGAATCTCATCCAGCATTGACGAGGTGAACCCACAACAGTAGAAGAAGACTCGCTCCTCTACTGTTGTTTGGGTTCACCTCGTTAATGCTGGATGAGATTCTAGCGAAACGTCGGAACTGCGAATTTATGGACTGCAGAATGAACGGATGTACTCCAGATAATAACTATTCATCATATTTTTCCATCCGTGAAGGAATACGTATCAGCATATATATATATATATATATATATTGATATTTGTAGTTTTGCAACACTCTTTTCTTGTATACACATATCATTTTCACTTATGAACTTAAACAAGAATCTTACTTGGTTTTTATGCGAGTTAACTTTCAATGACTGGCCTTGTCATTATCTTCGGGCATACTGAACAGGGTTGTTGTAGACTGCGAGCTGAGTGGATTTCCTGTTGACCCTGATGTACCGTTATGTTCTATTTTTAGATTCACTGCACTGTGCGAGTTTTTAAAGTTTGTTTTGGGGTTATTATTGTCTATTAGATTGAATAATTTATCGTTTTTTTAAAAATTTTATTTGCATTTGTTCGTTAATGATATTATTTTTATTTTTATAAATTTAAAGTTGTTCCTAGATTGTCATTTTAAGAGACAGACATCAAGAACACCTCAATGCATACATCAAACCTGAAGTTTATAACTCAAACTTAGCTACACACGTCATCAAAAACAAAGACACATTCCCCACATTTAAAAACGTACCCCTAATAAAAAAGGTTCAAAAAGGCCTCGAAATGATTATAATAATTTTCATTCCTGGTGATGTTGGTACTGTTTGCCAACGAAAAGCTTTGGATATAAATTAATAAATATTCTTGTATTTGAATAACCTATGTTGTTTTAATATATATATATATATATATATATATATATATATATATATATATATCAATATGGAGTTATTATTTACAATAAAACAGAAAAATGAGTAGGCCTGGATTATTCAATAAAATATACAAGTTCGTAGGTGTTATTGTATGAAAAGAAAAGAAATGAATATCATTTTAACACTAAATACAATATACAGTTTGAGATGTTTGCAACCGTTCCTATCAAATAATATTTTGCACTGAATTCTGTTGTGATATTTTTCAGTTATTTATCTACTCCCTAGCTTTATTTGTTTTGTCGTGAGACTTGATTGCAAGGTTTTCGTTTTAAAACCAAATAAGGAAACTTTGGCTTTATGAAGATAGGTTTGTTTCTATGCGCCTAAAACAGTGCTGACTTTATTATGAAAGCGACTTAAGTTTTATAAATTTTGCGAATATTTTTAAATAGTTCACTTCAGTACAATACTTTGAATGATTGACATTTTTGTAAAGCATACTTCATTTAGTACGCCTGAACAAAAAAATTGTTTTTTTTTCTTGGCCTAACCATCTATATAATTATAATGTGTGTATGTGTGTATGTATGTGTGTGTGTGTGTGTGTGTGTGTGTGTGTGTGTGTGTGTGTGTGTGTGTGTGTGTGTGTGTGTGTATATGTATGTATGTATGTGTGTGTGTGTGTGTGTGTGTGTGTGTGTGTGTGTGTGTGTGTGTGTGTGTGTGTGTGTGTGTGTGTGTGTGTGTGTATGTATGTGTGTGTGTGTGTGTGTGTGTGTGTGTGTATGTATGTATGTGTGTGTGTGTGTGTGTGTGTGTGTGTGTATGTGTGTGCTACTACTACTATTTTACCGTAAACTAACTGATAACATATGATTTTATGCAGCTGCTATCATATATTGTAGGTTATGTTGTAAAAAAGCTGTTTTATTAAGTACGTTATGGTTCTTATTTTATTTCACAATAATAAGTAAAAATGTTACAATACTATTGTTTTGAAGTAATTATTTCTATTACTTGTTATGAGTTTGTTTTGCAGGGGAGGAGAATCACATAATCCGTCACGTTTCAGTCCATCACGAGACGAACCACCGACGCTTCATATTTTACTCTAAATTGATAACATATGATTTCATGAAACAGCTGATTTTATGTCATAGCTTTTGTTTTGAGATCCGTTTTTAACCACGTAGTTTATGTTGCTTTATTTATTGAAGTGTAATAAGGAAAAATATTATTAATAATTATTTAATATATTAATAATAATTGGTAATATAATTATCAACATATATGGTAGATAAAACTGTTACTAAGTATAGGTCTATTAATGTATAAAAATAATTCATGTTTATTTAAACGCATAAATGAAGTATTTTGTGAATAAACTTGCAGTTGGTAGTCAAGTCACAATATTTGTTTTAAATCAGCAACGTTTCGGAAACTATTTCGTTGCTCTTATCATTGATAGTATGTAACCAGGTTTTGATGTTTCCAAGTTGCGTATAATCTATCTAAATGTAAAGACATCTGGTTTTTATATCGTTTATAATCTGATTTTGAGCTTGATAAGACAAGGAAGTGAATTCCGAAACGTATTGATTTTTAAAATTTATATATTTTAAACTCGTTAACCTACCTCATTTTCACTATTGGTTTATATTTCAATACATTTTACTACAAATAATTAAATACAATGATGATGAGATATATTTTCATTCCAATATATGAAATGAAAACTTCGTTAATCTTGTCACTAACTTTTAGGTAGAGATTTCAATTAAATCCCTTAAATAGAATTTTTATTTAATAAATTCGTTAACTTCCATTACACATATACCTATATACTTATGTGAATAACTACAGTAACTAAATTCTATTTTAATGCAGTTTTAACCTCTTAATTTAACCTTTTTAACTAAAATCTTGAAGTGAAGTATCCCAGTTTGACAGCCGGTCCCATTATCTGGCACTTTTGTTACTTCATGAAGTCTGATCCTCGAATAATAAATAACTGATAAATAAAAGTAAATAAACGGTTGTTACCGCAATAATTAAAAGTACTAGGTTTATAAAACAGAGACTCTTCAAGTTAATAACTTATAAATATACTTATTTTATTATTTGTTACGTTGAAATTATATTTAGACATATGAGTCTCAGTTGATGCTCGAAAATGAGGACACTTAAATAAAGTCCTCGAAAGTCAACTCGCAGACATGCCAAGTGAGAGTCCTGTTTAAGTACATTACAGTGTAAGGGATAAGTAAATAAATGGAGACAGTGTTACATAGTCAAAATATTTTATTTTTAATTAATTTTAAAAAAATGTATTTTGCATTTGTATAATTTATAAATTATAATACACAAATTTTAAAAAAATTAATTTTGCATGTTAGTGCATTTTTATATCTAGAATAACACTGGTTAAATAATAACCAGGACAAGTAACTTAGTCTGCCATCACGTTTTACTATTTTACTTTCTCTCCTCCCTTAAAAAGCAAAACAAACGCTAAAATGAAGCATTTTGTTTGTTCCGCTTCAGTCTTTTCAATGACTTTGAAGAATTTATTTGGCCGTAATATCAAGCTGGCAGCAGTTGTTTCTGACAATCAATTAAACCAGCTGATTAGATTTCAACTAAACCGTGACACAAAGATTTCTGTCAACGAAAGACTTTATTAATCCAATAAATTTATTCTTTCATTTCGGTTTTCAATATTTTACTCTCCAATGGTACAAACCGCCATTCCTTTTATGTATCCCGTGCTTATCTTTAAGGGATAATATATTCATCTATAGGGATCACTGTTTTCCCTAAAGTGTCAGATTCAACCCTTATCTGACAAATATATATGAAATTGATGACAGCCGTTATCGGGAATATAAATATAAATATACATCGCATAAAATATTGATATGATTTTATATTAGGTAAATCGCAAACTCTCTAAGGTAAAGGACATAAAAAACGTAAATTCGAATGCGATTTTTTTAAATTGACCTGTATGTATCTTTATGTTTTACTATATTTTCTAGTATTTCTTTCTAAGACGTTTTTCGTGGTCTCATATTTTTACAATTTTATAGATTATAAATATATTTTTTTGTATTCTTTTTAACATGCATTGTAACCTAATGCTAGTTTTTGTAAAGACAAAACTGAGTTTATACGGTTTTGTGTGCGTATAGTGACGCTAATTTTACTTTTTCAAAATTTCTAATTTTCAGATCATCAGCAATAACTTGCTAAGTATAAATGCTAAGTATAAATGATTTAATACTTTATCATTTTTCTGAGGAATTTCTCAGTACTTGTTAGAAATAGTTTTTGTAACTTTACGAGATCTACATTTATAATTATAAGATATCCAAAAATATATAAATAAATATCTAAATATATTATTTATAAAAATAACAGCCAAGCTTGAAAATGGTAAGTTAGGCAGGATCATATTTTGCACGACCTAACTAGAATCACGTCAGGAAAGCGATGAATGGTGAGATAGCCTATATGTTTAACTGTTTCATTTAATATGTATGTCCCAGCAGTGACAATATACTGACATATATGACTATAGAAAACCTATAATCGTGTGTGTATGAGAGAGAGAGTGAGGACACTTGTCGGGAGTTTCGTCTGCAAAGCCATAAATTCACAAATAGTGTAATGCCAAAGAGTCTATTCAATTAATTCTTTATGAAATCACAAAAATCAGATTGATTGTTTTAATATATGTTTATTATATACCTCTAAACAGTTTTCAGAATATATTTAATTATTTGGGCTTAATATCTTTTATTTATTTACATTTTTGTGGTTAAAGATAATTGTCCTAACCGGTTACAAACCTTTTTACCCCGTAGTATGCTATTATTAAAATATATTTCAATATTTGTAATTACAGTTTACAAATTTCGTGTTGATTTGTAATCTTTGCATCCAGATGAAATACTTATACCTATATTTTTCAGATAACATTTTGTGTTTTATTAATTCGCATAAATATTTTTGCATTAAGGGTAACTGAAATGTTTTAGAAGGTGATAAAACTGGGTTCATGTATTTCCATTAGTGCAAAGAGTAAACATTCCCGTCTACTGTTTAGAAACAAATCTTGATAAACTTGAAAAACATATTTTACAGTATGAAACATGATTCATCTGTAATTTGAAATGTAAGTTTGTTGTTTTACTCACAATGTTACTCTAAATGTGTTTTCTGTCTTTTTTTAAAATGTAATAAAAATATTCATGTACCCCATACTATATCTATTATTCAAGACGGCCTACTTGAGACGTACGAACATAAGTCTGAATGTTAATGGTCACAAATTCCAAGAAGTGAGATATGTTTGAGTACTATAACAAAATAAAGTGACAAATAAATGTAGCCGGGCTTCGTGTATCTATTGAAGGAGTGGTCATTATTCTGATCTAGAGAAGTTATAAATACACGTATTCTATAGAGAATTGGAAGACGAAATTTACGGTTTATATATATGATAAAACTAGAAATTTTAGATATAATTGTAGTTTATATAGATTTTCTAATCTTTTGGAAATAACAGTTGAGAGTAACAGGAAGTAGATGTCTGTAGTAACATAATGAATTTAAAAAATATAGGAAATTTCAAGATATAATTATTTAATTTTAGTTAAAAGTAAACATCAAGCGAATCCTTAGAATCTTTTATTGAACTTTCTAGAATGGTAAATATCTTGTAACGATTTCCCCATAATGATTAACATATAAGTTATACAAAATGTAGGACATTTTTTGTAAGACAGCAGAAAACCTGTCGGGCCAATCTCTTCAAAACTCACGATTAAATGTCATTTTTCCCAATCTGTAGATCGTGTCTCCTGACCTAAGAAGGAATGTCCGAATCTTGACAGTTTGTGTTGTCATAGCAGACGGATTTAGGTAAACAAACATTGGCTTTAGTGGTTCCAGGATAAAAGACGTGGCGTCACAGTTTCTGCATATCTTACCTTATCGTGCAAGTAAAAATGTATATCTGTAAAACCATCTACGAACGGTGATCACCTGTCTCAGAAGTAATTTTAGAAGTATTTTTTCTTCAATAAATAAGAGAAATAGTCGTTTATTTTTCCTATGATTTTTGACCATGGCCATTTTCTCCAAATGT
>JBAIZL010000002.1:261725654-261760654 GCA_036971475.1 Prosapia bicincta
TCAAAGCTGTTTATGTGCCATGTTCATGAAACTTTTGGCTGTAGTTTATATTGTTGTTCACCAGCATTATTTATATAATTGTAATTACCTTTTGAGCTTATTTGTTAGCATTATTATAACAGTGTACTCTCTCTATCTCTCTGTCTCCCTTCTCTATCACTCTCTCTCTCTCTCTCTCTCTTTCTCTCTGTCTCCCCTCCCTATCTCACTGTCTGTTACTATATTTCTATATATATATATATATATATATATATATATATATATATATATATATATATATACACTTTTTTGGAAATACAATAGTTAAACTATTGAGGATATTCAAATACAAGAAATATTTATTAAGTTTTATTATTCAAAGCTTTTCGACTACAAGCAGTGCCAACATCGTCAGAAATGAATAGTACACGGTTTATACAATGCAATATATAAGTATATAATAGGTAGGCTATATATTGCATATGTTGTATATTTGATGATACGTATTCTTTCACGGATGAAAAAATATGATGAATAGTTATTATCTGGAGTACATCCGTTCATTCTGCAGTGCATAAAATCGTAGTTCTATTTTATACGCTGTAGAATGAACGGATGTACTCCAGATAATAACTATTTATATATATATATATATATATATATATATATATATATATATATGTGTGTATATATTAGGTATATGGCTAGATAAATAAAGTCACATTGCGAAAAGATAACTTATGTCGTCTAAGAAAGTTGTAAATAATGAAAACCAAAAACCAAATAAATAAACATAGATTATAAAACCAATTAGACATTTAAACGTATATACAATTTATACAAAACAAAAATTAAATACCTCATTGGAATAACTCATTATTTTTACCAGGAATATAAAATAAAATTTAATTTTCCTCACAAAAATTCGTCTTATTTCTATATTTATTCTTATGACGTCATAAAACAAGGCCTTATGGAAATCATTCTACATTACTGGAATCATCAATTTGGAACTCTTCAATAGACAATAAATGTCCAACACAAAATACCAATCACTTTATACACACAAATGGTTTTCACTTGTTTCAAATTTATGTTTCTACATAGATTCAACTAGTCGCTAGTTGAACGTAAAATGTTCAAGGTCAAGAGTTTCATAAACACCCTATTACAAAATAAAAATCTATAAATGGTTCCACATATCGCTATGATTACAAATGATTTGTATTTTCTTGTTTCTTTTAGGTTTTGTTCCTCAATTTATAATTAAATATTTTAATGTTTTATTTATTATTTTAACAGTTATTCTATATTAAAATGAAAATAGTTGAAAAGCTTTTTTATACGTGAAGGAATAAAATAACGGAGGCAAAAGACGGTAAACGTGTATTTATCTAAATTTCTAGTACAACTGTATTCATCTGTTAATTAAATTTTTCATTTTTCATTCTGTGGTATCCATTTGTAATTTTTCATTATTTTACACAGAAAAGAAACTTGGACACGGTCTCTCAGCCTTTAACACCGTTGGAGGCAACAGCCACTCTTAAATATATATTCTGACCTAAATGTAAAATATGTTTCTAAATTTTTCCGTATATTTTTAAGTGTGAGAAACAATGAATTAACCGTTTATCTTTGTTTAATTTTTCAACTTCGAGTTAGGCTCTCCACGCAGATGACTATTACCATAAAGAAATGAATGTTAGGTGATCTGATGAATATTATTACAGTATTATAAAGTTGATATAGACATCTATGTGTGCGACCGGAACACTGGGTGCGGTGAATGCAGAAATGAATTAAACCCAGACAGGTGGCCAGATGAACAGTCTATAACAGATAAAAGTAATACATCCCTAAAGAATATGAATTCTATGAAAGAAAATTCGATCCCGTTAACCGAGGAGAAGAAAGCTCTTACCTCTCAAAGGAAATATTAATTTTTGTAAAATTTTAAAAACATACAAAGTCCAGATATTATTACGAAATAAATAAGAAATGTATGTGGTTGTAGTAGACAAAAAGAGACAGAGGTATCGAAGACAAGGTTTGAGAAAAGAAACAACGACAGATAAGTTATAACAAGGAAGAGAAAGAAAAGTTGCGAGAAAGAGAAGAAGAGAATGTGTCTGAACAAAAGACAGATAAGTATGTGAAAGCAAGAAAGAGAGAGGGAAGAAAAGCAGAAAGAGAAAGGGAGAGAGAAAGAAGAGCAGTGTCTGAACTAATAAGTAATGCAAACAAGGAGAGGTGGAAGAAAGACAGAAAAAGAATTAGAAAAGGAGAAAGAGAGGAAGAAAGAGAAGGAGAAAGAGTGTCTGATCCAAAGAAAGTTAAGTAGGTATAAGAAAGGAAATTTAACAAAAAAAGGCAGACTGAGAATTAGAGAGAAAAAAGAGGAAAGTGAGAAAGGGAAGGAGAGAGAGTTTCTGAACCAAACGACAGATAAACAGATTCAAGGAAGGAGAAGTGGATGAAAGACAAATAGAGAAGGAGGAGGAAAGAAAGAGGTGAATTATAGTCTTAACCAAAGAGAGATACGTGAGTGAAAGCAAGGAGAAGGGGAAGGACCGCAACCAGAGAAGGAGATTGAGAAAGAGCAGCAGAAGGAGAAATAGTAGGAAAGAGAGTGATCCAAAGACAGGAAAGTAAGAACAAGGAAGAGACAGAGAAAGGCAAGGAAACAGTGGGTTTGTGTAATTTTTAAAACAGTTAGCAAAATAAGTGTAAGAAATAAAAATTCTCTTATGAGCTATTATTTAGAATGTTTAAAAATTCGGTTGTAAATATTAAAACATTGGCTCATAATTCCACATATAATTCACTTTCTAGTAGTCTAATCTGAAACACCTAAATCCCAAATTAATTTTGTAAGACCAACAATTTATTTCTAATTTATAAAATTAACTGAAGATAAAAATATACTTAGCTTTTACTCTAACCTTAAACTTTAACGATAAAGAAAAGGAGATACATTTAATCTGCTCTCTAGATACTTTAATTTCACTCCGGATCTGAAAAGGCTGTAAAAATAATGTGACTCAAAGAGTTTCCCTACTAATAAAAGCTCCGGCAATGGCATTCAGCTCCTGGCAATATCAGTTGTGACTATAGCATAGTTTAACGGTAAGGCAGAACAATTTACTAAAAATAGTGATACATTATGGAAGGTTTAAGAAAATATTTCCTGGTCTGGCGTTTGTTTTAGGTAGATATAATCGCTACCTTCTGCATCCTCATGATAAACCACTTTGTAAATGAACGTAAGCCTCGTGGTTAGGTAGTATTGTATTCATGGTATTGTATTCATGGTATTGTAATCATGGTATTGTAATCATGGTATTGTATTCATGGTATTGTATTCATGGTATTGTATTCATGGTATTGTAATCATGGTATTGTATTCATGGTATTGTAATCATGGTATTGTATTCATGGTATTGTATTCATGGTATTGTAATCATGTTATTGTATTCATGGTATTGTATTCATGGTATTGTATTCATGGTATTGTATTCATGGTATTGTATTCATAAATACAAAGTACTGCAATAAAGACGTAACTCTCCACTCTTCACGGGAGTTGGAAGAAACACATCTAGCTTATGTAGGCTTCTTTAAATAGCCCCCTCTCAGCTGGGGCTAAAGTATTTGCCCACACGCTACCCTTGGGAATGAGATATGCAATATGTACAAAATGCGTATGCAAAAACCTATATTATATCCCAATTTTAACATTTTACAATTCAAATATCAATGAAATGTGTCGTTTTATCTGTCTGTCTGCCTCTCTACTGTCACTCATTCATTCTCTCTCTCTCATTCTTTTTTGTAACTTCTCGCTTTTTTCTGTATAATTTTCTTATATTTTGTAGTTTTTTAATCAATTTCAAGTGATCCTATGTGACATTTTGTAAGTATTTCTCTTCTTTTGTAATGAAATTTCATTATTTTGTAAGAATTGTACGTTATAGGCCTAAATTAGGCATACGAGGAACCTTATTACTTACTTTTGCATCAATAATACAAAACTATAATTTTTCATAACCAACACACTATTTTCATTATTTTAATATAAGCAAAACATTATCAATAAAGATATTAAATAATTAATAAAATGTATTGAGACCTAATAAAATTTAAAAAATGTAATAAAATTTTAACAAGATGATGAAGTGAAATACATACAATAATAAGCTCAAAAATATTTGCAATTTTACCAAGTAGCTCTTCTGTACAATAATTGTGGCAAATAAAAGAAGGGTAGTGTCTTTTAATGAATAAACTAATACCTTTATTAACTCGCATTATTCAAATCGATAAGAGGCAAACTAAACAAGAAATAACTTAAACTGACATATTTTACAATTATAGAATGTCAAGTCTGTAAGTTTCTGTTATAAAACTAATTGTACTTTTTCTACAGAAAAACTTCTACGATGTTATCCCTAGAAAGCAATTAAACTAAATTAGAGTTCCTTAATTACAAATTTTGATTATATGAGTAAGACGAGGGGCAACAATAATTTTTCCGATACGTTAAGATTTAAATAAAATATTTTGTGTGAGTTATTTGCATTTTCAATCAAATATTATTGTTAAAAATACATTCATACTTTATCAATTGTAAAATTAACCATCTTGTTTGCTTTTTATAGTAGACTGTTCAAGAAAACTTTAAATAAAACCCTCTTATTAGAGCTACAATGCTAAATACTTTCCCAGCACAACACAACTTCATTATGCTAGCAACATCATGCTATTTGTAGGGAGTAAAAATATCATTATAAAAAAAAAACATCTAACTATGTAGGTCCCTCTTTAATTCCACAAATAAAATATGTTTATATAAGGCTCTATGAACATAAGTAAAACAACCCTTGTTTTCATAATGTAAGGTGTCTCAACACCAACGTAATAATGGCAACAATGCGAAAATATTTGTTTTAGAAGGTTAATACGAAACAATTTTAGCCAAAGGCAAGTTTTACCGAATCAAAATTAATGAAGGACAAATTTTCTACATCCTCTCTACGTCTTATTAAAGTGCCTGGAATTCCATCGTTCGTCATACCGCCCCCTCTCAAGGTCATTATTGGATCCGACTAATACCATTTCCAAATCCTATAATAAAGTCTTTCCTTTAATTAATATTTTATTAAGAAGTTAAGGGAATGTTTAAAGCAAAATATGTTTTTTTATTTAAATAATACTTTATATTACATTAATACGTTTTTATTTAAAAATTTATAAAAAATACATTACAATTTTGTATTACTTTTTAAAATTATCATTTACTTATAAACATTTTCTACAGACAATAATGTTTAATTTTAGTCCTGAGGGGTATTGGTCGTGAGGGACTTCATCAGTTAGAACACTTATTGCAGCTTTGTTCGAAGCCAGTTATTGGAATTAAAGTCTCCTACACAGTACACTGATGACGTAAGTACACACGCGATAGCAGGCCCAACACTAATGTGAGTCATTGTGATTATAAACTATTCTGGGTATTTAACCATAAATCCTTAGTTAAATTATAGAGAAACATTATTCCATATTAAAAACGTAAACACGCTCACAAGTACTTCTACATTTAATTTTTAAGTAAATAAGTGATACTAACTCTCCTTTGGCTTCCTATGAAGTTAACTTTGACTTGAGTTCAACATTGTTTACATTAAGAGTAAAGTAAAAACAAGTCATATAAAATCCTAATTATTAAAGTAAATTGCTACTTAGGTCCACAAAAAAACTTTTATTTTAGTTGCTTTTTGTTAAATAATGACAATTAACATATATATGACAGAATCACAATATTAAATGCCAAAGGCAAAGTTAATTAATAAAATTAAATTAAATTAATTTAAGTTGAAAAACTTTATTAACATCAAGAGTCATCCATTACAGTTTTTAAAAAGTATATTTGAATGGATGAATAAAATGTATTTTACTATATATATATATATATATATATATATATATATATATATATATATATATATATATAGAGAGAGAGAGAGAGAGAGAGAGAGAGAGAGAGAGAGAGAGAGAGCGAGAGGAAAGAGAGAGACAGACAAAAAGAGAGAGAGAACGAGAGGGAGAGAAATAATACAAAGTATTAAATAATTAATTTTTTTTAACTCTTTAAATTCGCGTTTACCTAAAAGGATTAGTTAATATTTGCATGCTACCAGAAATCATTAAAATTACGTATTTCTAAAGTTGAAGGCATGAATGGCATATACCCTATGTTTATTATGTAAAATAAATAATTAGTTTCGGTATAATTTACTATTGTAAAAAAAATAGGTTTTGTAAAAATTACTTTTAACTTTTGTAAAAAAATATTCTTTACATTAAAATTAATGACAACATCACTTATTTATAAGGAAGATGAATATAACTAAATTGAAAACTGAAAATTGTACACTGTTCACTTATAAAGATTATATTTTAAAATATCCTAAAAGAATTACTTTTTAATTTTAGTAAGTAAAATAAGTGGAAAAGTTATAATTACATAATAGTAAATATAGGTAAGTGTTACATTTAGGAATTATATATCATTTATTTTTTATTTCATAGATTTATTTAAAACATCATTTAGTATACGTTATTTTATTGTGAACAATGAGGTTTTAAATAATTAAAATACCATTTACTTCCGCGGTTGAAATAAAGAAAAGCATTTACGAAAACACCGCTGAGGGTGTTTGTGAGTCCCCTAAACGTAAATACTTAAATGAGACACGATTCTGGCTTAACTCTAGGCATTACGTTATACTGAGGCGAAATTGCTGTTTTAGTTTAAATTTAATAAACCCCGAACTTAAACGAATCTTCAGCGTTCTTCAGTGTTGTTCTATTTGCCTCAGCTATTACAGAAAACGGAACAACCTAAAGAAAAAACTCTCTTTTGTTTTATTATGTGTGGATGAGAAGAAGCAAAATAAGTACTGTTTTTTTTTAAAATGCTTTTTCGATACATTGCCGTAAGCTTAAAACTTCCATGTCGTGGTTTTTCAAGCATGAAATAAACTTCTTGCATTTTTTTAAATTTATTTATTTCAAAGAATTACATACATTGTTAACAAAGCGGATTTTCATATTTCGAATAAAAACCCAAAGAATCGAATTTTATTATTTGTACTTCATTGGCAAGAAAATATAATTATTCGCAATAATAAATATTTATTTATATGCATTTATGTTTGTATATGCACACACACACACACACACACACACACACACACACACACACACACACATATATATATATATATATATATATATATATATATATATATATATATGCAGTCGTGTTACAGGTATTTTGATGCCATGTTTCATTCAAAACATAAATACATTTAAATACTATATTTTCAACCAATTATGTATAAAAGTGTTTCCTGATTTGTTTATAACTATTAGCAAACTTCAAATTAAAAATTATACAATATTGAACCCAAAATTTCAAATGTATTTTAATTATGTAATAAACAATACACAACTGAATCGTAACTACTGCCTATCATAGGTATTCCTATAAGGAAAGTAATACTCCAAAGGTTATTTTTAATGTAGTTAATTTTAGGAAGAGAAGTACCAAATTTATTGCAATGATACTGAGGGCAAATCGGAAATTCGTTTTGGCAAATGTAAAGTTTTGAGGTAGTCCGTTCAAACGGTAAAAAAAGTTCCCATTTATAATTAGGGGTAACGTAAAGCTGTAAAATTTTAAATGTCTACTCAAGTGTAAAGCTTAGTTACGTCAGAACTTTACCTATTATTGACGAGGTATGCACATTCCAGAAAAGAGTTGAAGTTCGAGTGAAGAATATTGTCGTCTTTTTTTATGAACCTTTGGGCCCCTGGGTCTGCTTTGCCCACGTCACAATCATCCTTTAGCCAGCTGCCTACGTTTCATAAGCGCTTGCGGTTAGCATCCCTAGCACGCTTGAAGTAATCGGAATAGATGCCCTATGTAACAAGTTAATAAGATTTCCATGGAAAATCAGGATGGGGAAATTAAACTATACGATAAGGGTCGCTCAAGAACCTAATGAAAATATCTGGCAAGAAAATAACCTTGCCAGGGAAACCAGCGATATATGACGCAAGAACCCTGGGTGCTAAGATATGTTTATACTAAGGATTAAGGAGGCGTGTTACCTTGCAAATATCTTCTTAGTGAGGGATTCGTAGACACTCCTTTTTCTGCCGGCAAATTGAAATACAAAGAAGAATAAGTATTTCCGTTAAAGCTACTGTACCACCTGAAACAGAGCATTAAGCACATTAATAAAGGTATATATATATATATATATATATATATATATATATATATATATATACATATATATATATATATATATATATATATATATATACATATATATATATATATATATATATATCCTTAAATTGTGTAGTCTATTACGTTCGGTAAAACGTATTTATGACTTTTCCATTAGTTTATGACTACCCGAACTTTAAATATTGTAAATTTGTAAAAACGTACTGAGACAGAAGGTTTTCGATTGCTGCTTGACGATCTTTGTCAGTGTATTCTACTTGGAGTTATTAGTTAAAGTTTAAAACCGTCACCGCTAAACCTAACAACTATAGGCTAAAGACACCGACGAAGATCGCCACGGAGCAATCGAAAACGTTCTGTTTTAGTAAGTTACAAATTTACAAAACTAAAAGTTCGGATAGTCATAAAAATAATGTAAAAGTGATAATATATATATATATATATATATATATATATATATATATATATATATATATATTAAATATGGTGATATGTTTTCTTGTATATATAGTTAATAAATTTAAAATATTTCAAACACAAGAATACTTTTAATGAATATATTTATTCAAAGCTTTTCGCCAATAAAAAAGTATCAGCATCTTCAGGAAAAATAATTATCTAATCTATATATTACTATAGATATATATTACTTATAGATTTAGAATTAAAGCTATGCGGTCAGTAGGGACAACGGCCATCTGTGTTTGTCGTGGGAAGGGTCTTATTTTATCATTTAAGAAATGAGTGAGGACGTTGTATGAGCGTAGGCTCATTCATAGAACATTGTTGCTAACTGTAGGAGATGTTTTTGATGAAAGGCAATTTCAAGTCAGTGTGAAGCAGTGCAAAACCTTGTTTTAGAATAATTGGAGTTTGCGTGTGCGTGAGTTACCTGAATGGCCCCGAGCGGCTGAAACTTACATAAGTATATTGTACTCCCTTCCTCCCCCTTCTTTTGGGGTGTAAAGTAGCATGCCTTCACGTGGTGTACCCTGGGTAACGCTAAATCTGCTACAGCTTTCGCCTATATCGAGCCTAAAATATGACATCAGCAATCGCCGCAAGGTCTGCAATCCGCCCTTCTCAGGGTGTTGACAACCACCTCCGCGTTTTTCTCTGGAATGCGGGAGGCTTAAGTAGAACTAAATTCACAGAACTAAAAAAATGTTTTAAATTCTGACACAGACATCATCTTGATTGTCGCTTCTACTGAAGTTATGTGTTTTTATGAAATGGTAAATTATTCCAATTTTGTTAAGCCACCACAAAAACTGCATTGTGGTTGGGGACTTCAATGCCCATTCGACTCGGTGAGGTTTCTGTACCTCAAACGCAAGTCGGAAGGACTGTTTAGGACCTTATTGATAACTCTGATCTCATCAGGAGGCCTTCCTAGCCAACGTTCTTGACATTTGCTGGATTTTCGAGCTCTCCGGACTTGGCCCTGGTACATGCCAGTTTAATCTCGAGAGCGTAACTATCTCTCAGTAATGCCATGGATGGGTGTGGGCACCGCCCGTTGTCTATACGCATCGGCACAAAAAAACAACCTGATACAAGGAAGGAAGCTGAATCGGTGGAATTTTTAAAAAAACCGTTGGAACATATTTGGAGAACTGACAGACAAATATTTAAGTGCTGACCTAATAGATGAAAATGTTGACTTCTCTACCGAACGCTTCACAAATGGAATACTTCAGGCAGGCAAGGGAAGTGTACTCAGAGGACAAGTCAAAAAATGACGCCTTTTTTGGAATGAACGCCTTAAGGACCTCAAGGATAAGAGAAATAACGCGAGACGCATAGCGGAACGAACACACAATATCTTGGATTGTTCTGTCTTCAGAAGAAACCAAAACCAAACCTAAAGCGGGCCATTATCGCTTCCAAAAGATCATCTTACAGATTCTTTGTCGCTAATCTGGACTTCAGAAGAGGTGGTATAAAGTCTCACATATTTCTCTCCAGTATTATAAACGAAAAATCAAGCCGCTATTGGCAACCCATAAATGTGAACGGAAGGCTAATCTTCAGCCCTAACGACGTTGCGCAAGTTCTATGCAAACACTACGCAGCAGTGAGCAGGCTCTCCACGATGATAGAAAACGTCTGGCTATCAAAGATGCAGCATCATGTCAAACTGAAAAAGAGAACCTTATTTTCCAAAACGAGTTTACACCCGACGAACTGACTCTGGCAGTATCCTCTCTTCACAGTGGGAAATCAGCAGGGCCAGATAGCATCCACCCAGACTTTATCAGGCACCTAGGTCCGATAGCCATAGATGCCCTTCTGAAGCTTATCAACCTCACTTAGAAAACACTGGTTCCTCATCAATGGAGAAAAGCTGAAATCATATCTCTATTCAAAAAGGGCAAGCTATCATTCTGAACAGCTATCGACCCATCTCCCTCACAAGCGTCTGCTGCAAAGTAGCTGAGGAAATGATTGAACGCAGGCTTAGAGAATTCCTGGAGTCAAACAATTTTATAAGCGACTGTCTCAGGCCGGGTTCCGAAAACATAAGTCTACCATCGATTAAGTGGTGAAATTCACACAATCAGTAAAAGATGTTTTCCAAAGAAAACAGTCAACTCTTGCCGTTCTTGTGGATTTTAAAGCCGCATTTAAATATGGCGTCCGATGCTGCTACACAAATTGAAAAAACAAGGGGTTAACGGTAACATGCTGAAGTGGATACGTAGCTTCCTATCGCAGCGGCTCATCAGGTGCAAATTCGTCAATTCTATTTCCTCCTACAAACAATTACGACAAGGCCTCCCTCAAGGAGCAGTCCTCAGTTTCCTACTATACAATGCCATGATTGATGACCTCCGATTATCCATCCAAAAAACACCAGGTGTGTCACGCTTATTCTTAGCTGACGATGTCATGATGTGGGCCCCTGGAAGCAACATTAAAGCACTTGACCTAATACAGCAATGATTCACCTTAAAGAATTGGCATTCCTGAGCAAAATGGAGATCACCACGGAGAAGACAGTCAGTCAGCCTTTCACCATGTCAACTAGAGCTCCACAAATAAACTTATCCTATAACGGTCTATCAGTTCAACAAGTCGCTTTACAATGGTCACACCAGCACTCCCCCGCAAAAGCTACAACTCCTTAATCTTAATGCAACTAAAGGTTCAACCACCCCTGCAGACCTGAAATCATGCGCTCTAGAGACAGTTCACACTTTGTACCCGTCTAGCGAATGGCTACTGACGGCTCATTCATTCCTCATACTGGAGGTGCAGGCGCCGGTTGGTACTGTCGCTTATTTAAAAACTCACTAGCTGTCGGGAGGAACGCAAGCAATTATGACGGGGAAGTATGTGCCATTTACAAAGCCGCAAATCATCTACTCACTATCAACCTGCCTGCAAGCAGAGCCGTCTTCCTTGTAAATTCACAAGCTGCAGTATCGGCTCTTAGCAACAACCCCTCCACTGACTGTTTTCCCACCATTCAGTACCGTGCCTCTTCACCATCAGCTGGGTAATGCGACTCCAATGGGTTCCAAACCATGTGAGAATCCGTGGCAACGAAAGGGCCGATGTTATGGCGAAGCGTGGAACAGAAGCTAACCAGCCCACTATTCCGCTAACACTACGATCAGCTCAGAACCTCGTCACCTCTTCGATCAACCAACATACCAGTAAAGAACTTACAAATCTCAGCAAGCACAAAAAATGGGAGTGCCTTGTAACGGTGAGACCAATTCCATTGCACCTGGAGACAGCTGAAGCTGTCGCCAGATTCTGTCTTACCACTGGCCAAGATTATCTCCAGGCACATCTTTATCGCATTGGTTTGGCTGAGAATGACATCTGCCCTCTATGTAACACAACAAGAATGGATGGCGATCACCTCCAGCACTGCCCTGAACTCGACCCTCTACCCGACGACCTGACGATACGATACTGGGATATAGCCTCGGACGGGCGTTGGCTAAATAAATAAATAAGTATATTGTGCAGCGTTCATACATATAATGTAGTGAAAGCGGGCCTGTACTGTTAAGCATGGGATAGAGATGTGTTGATCTAGCTGTGGCTTTCTTCAAACATTGTTAGTCTGATGTTGTTTGTCCCAAGTCAAGTCTCTGTCGAGTATGGCTCCCTGGTACCAGGTCTGATTCCCCTGCTTTTCTTCTGGATATCCTTAGCTAGTAGTTTTAGTGATGTGTCGAGTTTTTGTATTCTCAATTTGGAGAGTAAGAGTTCCTGTTAGCAGTAGCTCAACCAAAACCTTTGCTAATTGGGCTAAATAATATGCCTTGTGAAACAAAGCCTAAAGTGGTAATAACACCGACCCTAAGACCACACCAGTTCGCCTTGACTAAGCAGCCCGAAACACTCCTCGTCCCCGGGGGAGAGTATACAGAGTATACCTCCCGTCCAAGGGGACTGGAGGGAGACGTGAGCTAGGCCGACGGCAGTCCAGACAAAAAACGCGTCGGAACCATCTCCAGCCTCAATTATTATTCAAATTGTTTTCCTTTACATTTTCAAAATGATCTTTAAAAAAAGATATATATATATATATATATATATATATATATATATATATATATATATATATATATAAGTTATATGAACATTTTATGTGAACATTTCATAATTAAATGCGTGCTAGGAAAATTCCTGCTTACGCAGCTTTTGTATTATATAGGTGGTGAGAACAGAGCCCCGGCAGTGTGTAAGTCGCCTCTGTATCGCAGAGACGTTTTCCGCTCCAACTGTATTTGAATTGTTTTATTAAGTATAATTTATGTAACAGTTTTTTCCAAATTAATTGTTTATTAAATTCAACAAAGGTTTGTAAAAATAAAATCATTTTTAAAAACCTTTCGTGCTTAATATAACACGTAACTGGCGCAGTCGGTAGGACATCTCAACCAAAATGCAGACGCATTGTCTAGGATACAATTAAACGCCACTGATAAAAGGTCAACGAACACCCAACACACTGTAGAACCAGACCTTGAGTTATCTCCAGCTGGGTTATTTCAACGTTACTTCCCGGAACTGAACGATAGAGATAACGAATCTATGGTCGTACAACTCGACGCAACAGATAACGCCAACTTAGAGGTTAATGAAGAAAGCGACAGTCAGACTATTCTCTCCAATTTTGAAGGGAACACCCAAATTGAAATACCAATTTCCGACGAGCCTGTAAACTTTGGAAAAAATCAAATATTTTTATCATTAGTAAAATATGAGCCGAAGAAAGTAAAAATTATAAAGCTATTTGGAACTTCAAAAATTCGTTTAATAGTCGAAATATCGGAAAATAATTTTAAAGAAGACATAGTTAATTTTGTAAAATCATATTTGGTACCCAAAATAAAATATAATCTATATTTTGAAGACGATTTTTATGAGAAATTTGCATCATGCATAGCCAAAAATTTCAAACAAACTGAACTAAATTTAGTTAAGTGTAATAACAAACTCTTACACCTAACTTCGGAAGGAGATACCTTAGAAACGATAAGGAATTATCATGTTAGCAAAACCAATCACCGCGGGATACAGGAAACATACGAACAAATTAAGCGAAGACATTATTGGCCTAATTTAAAATCACTAATTCAAAATTTCATAAATCAGTGTGACATATGTCAAAGAACCAAATACGACAGAATTCCCTTACAGCTAGAAATGAACTTGACACCAACAGCTGCAAGGCCATTCCAGATAATTCACATCGACACTATCTCCTTGGAAAAGAATTCGTTTATCAGCATTGTCGACAGTTTCACGAGATATGCTCAAGTTTATCGCCTGGGAAGCTCTCAAGCTACAGAGATTGCAGACAAGCTATTAGATTACTTCATGCACTTCTGCTTACCAACAGTTATTATCTCAGACAATGGAACGGAGTTTAATAACAGAATTGTAAAGGAGATATTAGATTTGCATAAAATCAAAATTCACTTTATCAGCACACAGAACCCCCAATCAAACGGATTATGTGAAAGATTTCATTCCACCTTAATAGAACACATAAGGCTGTTAAATAATCAAATCGAATTTAAAAAAGACAGTATAATTAAGAAAGTTAAATATGCTATAATAGCTTATAACAGTAGCATACATTCAGTCACAAAATTAACGCCGTGCGAAGTCTTATTTGGACACATAAATTCAAACACTTTATTAGATATAGATTTAGAATTAACAAATTGTAAATGACTACGTTTTAAACCATAAAGAAAAAACAAAAAGACTTTAGGAAAACATTAGGAATAGTAATGAAAAAATTAAAGAAAAAGTTTTAGAAAAAAGGAATATAAACAAAGAACCACTCCCAGAAATACCATCTGAAGTTTATATAAAGTCAGTTCAGAAGCAAAGCAAAACGAAAAACAGATATAGCAAGGAAGAAATAGCTTCGATAGATAAAGAAAGAAAAACTGGGAAAATCAAGCCTAGACATCATAACACAAAAGACAAAATACATTTGTCGAAAATTAAAAGGCCTAAGATGATAAAAAATGTAATTAATGACCAAAATCCTTCTTGTTCATATTCAACACAATCAAATTAAAATCCCTACCATATCTCTGTCCACTAATTCTATGCTAGAAACTTTATTAAACTTTAAACAACATTGTTTCATTAATTGTATGTGTTACAAACTTTTGTATTTATTAAATGATATGTAACTAATTATGGTAATAAATATTGTTAATTATTTGAAATATGTTAATCACAAAAAAAAATTGTAATTGAAGAAAATTAGAAACTATACTCTTAAAGAGATAACAAAACAAAAAGAATTCTTATAAACTGACTAGAATCCTTTATCAAATCTATAACAGGCAATTTGAATGTAAATGATGGTAAAAATTATGAAAAATTATATAAAACTTTTATTGTAATCAATGTAAATTTTGTAGAACAAAAAATTAGATTCTGATAACAATTGTATATGTTATAAACATTTTGTATCTATCCGATGATAGAAAAGACTCATTATAAATTGTATTAATCAATTCCAAATACTTTTGCTCAGTTGAATTATAATGAACAGAAAATTAGACTGTAAAATGCCCATCATCAAAAACAATAACGCCTACAAACTACGAGGATACTGCGTTGGAAATCGCAGACAACCCATTTAACTGGATCCCAGATCTTCGCCTGGCGACCTTCTCCGGTGAAGAGGACTTCAACCGATGCCGAAAATTGCCCTTTACGGAGGCCTATTCAGCAGCTTTATATACTTCGCCCTCATCAAGAAGATGAAGAGGACTTCAACCGATGCCGAAACTTCGCCAACCTCCGAAGTTTTCTTTAGGGATGGAGGAGTTATATGAACATTTTATGTGAACATTTCATAATTAAATGCGTGCTAGGAAAATTCCTGCTTACGCAGCTTTTGTATTATATAGGTGGTGAGAACAGAGCCCCGGCAATGTGTAAGTCGCCTCTGTATCGCACAGACGTTTTCCGCTCCAACTGTATTTACATCAGTTGTATTTGAATTGTTTTATTAAGTATAATTTATGTAACAGTTTTTTTCCAAATTAATTGTTTATTAAATTCAACAAAGGTTTTTAAAAATAAAATCATTTTTAAAAACCTTTCGTGCTTAATATAACACGTAACTTATATATATATATATATATAATAAAATTAAATTAATAATATAAATGATTAAGTTCTTAAAAATGTTTAATACTTTGTTAAATGCTAACATTCTTATGAGGTTATATTATTGTAATGCAGCGGTCAGTAAGATATCTACAGATAAGATGGCTGATAAGGCATTTCATAAATGTGAAATAAATCTTGGGTCTAGAAAACCGAAGTCAGTTCTGTTCAAAGTGTCATTCCTTCAATATTTCTAACCATTTACCACTCCCTAGAAACACAAATACTTTTTTCAAATAACATCTACACTGTTGTAAAATAATGTAAAGCCATAATAACTTGCAACGCTGTTACCTTTCTCACTGGAAGATAAGACGGTATCTGTAGTGAATAAATACCACATAAACAAGACACGTCACTAAATTTATACAGTTTTTTATATCAAAAAGCTCTTGTATCCGTATTCCTAAGGGTAAACGTAATCAAATGTGCAAAATATTGAATAAGGTTTTTGTAAAGTCTACATTTTGTTTATTTTAATTATACAGTGAAAGAACGGTTGCGAAAATTACAACACCTCAATCAACACAGACTCGTTTCTCCTTTTCCTCTTTTACAATTAAAAGTAAACTTACTTTTACAATGTCGGTTTATTTTTTCAAGGTAAATACCTTAGTTTTAAAAATAACGTTGAGAATGTTACAAACCTTTGTATTGTTTATTTTATTAAAAATATTGGGCATAGTGAATCAGAAACCAATAATGTAGAGATGTTAACGCTGCTCAGGTTTAACATCACAATATAATAAACACAAAAAGTCACACACGAACGCGCATTTACACACATTTATAACATATTTTAAAATCAAACAAATGTATTTTAGAATGTATGAGAATATATTTTGGTATTTCTTCTGTACTAGAGGTAACATGAAATACCTAAGACCTCACAGTCACTGTTACAGCAACATAAGCAGTTCCTTCTTCCTCGTCTTCTTACTTTCCGATCCAGCTACTACTGCATCCTTAACCTATATGCAACTGTAAGTACAGGAATTTAAACTAACTGCTAGTTAATTCTTCATGTATCCCAATTATTTATTTACACTTAAATTGTTAATATAAACTTTAAGCTGTTTTATGAGTTAAAGTGATTAATAACTGTACGTAAACTCAGAATTATAAACACTTTATTCTCATACGTATAAGATGTGCTTTACTGAGGAAGACGAAATGAGTGAAAATATCATATCGGCCGATGGTGATTATATCAAAAATATCCCTGGAAAAAATAGTAAAGAAAAGTTAGGTTAGGAACGGCAAAATACTTAGAAATCGTCATCGAAGCCACAAAGATATGAATGAAACTAAATCAGGAATACATAATTTAAATATGTAAAATGCATAGTGAAATACACAGGCCAAACTAAAACAAGTATAAAAGATATGGCCAAAGAATATTTCTTCTATTTAAGATACAACTATGGCAAAGCATTTTTTATAGGAGAGCCATAGGCCTAAGCTATATATTTAAGAATTATAATGTAACACTTTTAAAGGATGTAACAAAGTCTAAGGAATCCAATGCATGGGGGAACCCTTGTTTATAAATAAATTCAATATATACCACGTAAATAAGAATTATTCAATACAAAATATTATTTAATTTAATAATTTGTTTTTGTGTTAATGAATTATAATTGTTAATATTGAATTATGGTAAATTCATATTTCTTTTTTATTGTAAATTTTATATTTTTATATCAACCTGAGGCGTGGTTGTAAACCTGGCCAAGCCCAAATCCAGCAGATCTAAAATTTATATTTTAGTCTAGCCACGACCTGATTTGATCAGATATAAAATTTGCCTTAGTTGTTGGTTTGATTGTATTAACTATTGGTTGATTCCATGTAGGATATGTAACATATACCTGCAGATAGTGTATTTTCCACGTATACCTCATTAGTAAATTGTTACCAAATATGTACTGATTGTGTGCGTTTAGACCGATAGGGTTTTGCTCATTAGTGAACAATGCCGCAATATTGTTTGTTTCTAAAATGAGATTGTTGATTTAATAAACATGTACATTGTTGAAGTGACTTTTTATAATATATAAATTTATTTATTAATATGTACTTAATTTAGTATACAATATATATTATATATTATGCAATTATTCTGAAAAGCGTTAAAATGTCTTAAATTACAAGTATTTTACAATAATTGAAATATTTATGTGTTAAGAAAATACTTTTGTAATCCACAAACTTAAAAACTTTTTAACTTGACTTGAAAACAATTTTACTTAAAATGTATTTTATGCCTCCTAGGAGAATCAAAATCGTTATAGAAATTTCAGGATTTAGAACGTGTTATTATAAATTCTTAATACACTCATCTACACTTCTGTTAGGGATATTTATATACATTCGCGTACTTTTGTCTAACTTTCCAAACATTACATATTTTCTTTTGTTTATGCGTTTCGGAATGACTACATTTTCAAATCTTAAATAGTACTATTTTATTTCCTATTTGAGTATCACTTAAGTTTTGAAAATAAGGGCATTAAGAAACAGGTCAAGAGAGAAAAATATTGTATTGTTAGAAAAGGCAGATAGATATAGTTGAATATGTACGTAGCTTATTATTTATTTTAAAAGAATTGTCCAATTTTGTATAGTTTTTCACATTATTGGGCATTTTATCTTAGTTTGTAAGGTATATTTTGTAGGTTACAGACGGACTATTGTATATAAATTATGTTTGTTTTACAATTACGTAAATATTTAAAACATTTTATATAGCAAAATACGTCGACCGTTTAATTGCGTAAAATCATACGAATTATTTAGTAAATTCGTCGATCGATTGACGAAAATATTATAGCCCTTATATTTCAAACTAAACAAAAAAGGACCACATCTCAACACACTAGAAAAATATATGAAATTTACAGACACACAAAGTATCGGACAAACACAATACTAATCACACATGCCTTTAAAACCGTCATCGCTTGACCCAACATTTCGAAGTAGAAGACACTGATGAAGATCGGCACATAGCAATCGAAAACGTTCTGCCTCAGTAACGTTTAACAAATTTACTAAATATAAAATTCGGATAGTCATAAACTATTGTTAAAGTGATTAATTAAGATTCACTGAACGTAATGGACTATAAATTTCAAGAATAAACAATATTAGTTAAGAAATTATTAGGTAAAGGGGTGGGTATACTGTTTTATCTAATGTCGATGCGGAAAGGGCAACAAATGGAAAGTACCACGTAATAAAATGAAAAATAAATAATCTAAAAACTCTCGATTTATATTTACCATGCTTTTAGGTGAGTGTAAATAAAAATGTCCAAAAATGTGGTACGTTAAAATAAAAATTGTGCATTCACAAAATATAATATAATTATTTTATAAACTTTAAATAATAGATTTACTATTTTAAAACATTTATATTACAATATTGTAATATTTTACAATAAACCTTAATAAAATTGCAACATATATATATATATATATATATATATATATATATATATATATATATATATATATACAATATCTATTTCTATTAAAACTGGTCGTATTAGACCAACCATTAACTTTCCTTGCAATATCTTAACCTAAATACTGATAAAACTAAAGTGTCCATTAGCTCATTAGTTCTTGTCTGAACACTTTCAATACATATTATATTAGAACTGCACAGCTCAACACAACACTACAGTAACTCAAATGGTTTGGTTCTCTTCAATCTTCTAACCATGGACTGGTTATCGAGAAGTTGAAGAGCCAATGTACTTGAATGAAAGTGAAGTCTCTTTTCATGCATTTTGCAATCTTCTTTATTTGTTCTGGTATAGTCGGAATGTTTAGATCTCGGTGAATATCTTTGTTTTTTTTACATACCAAGAGGTATTGATCATATTCCTCAGTACTTTATTTTGGAAAATCTGAGAATTTCTACATTTGATTCCTTTGCACATCCCCACAGTTGACTGCCGTACCATCCAATCTGGTTTCAAAATCTGATTGTAGATTTTTATTTTATTTCCTAATGAGAGGTTTGAAGACTCTCTACCCAAGAGCCAATAGTGCTTACGGTATTTGATATTTAATTCCTCCTTCTTTTTCTTGATGTGGTGTTTCCATCTTAGTTTAGCATCTAGGTTCATATCTAGATATGTAGCTTTATTTCAATAGAGGATGATGATTCTGTTAACTTCCATTAACGGAGGGTATTTCATTATTTGTGAAGCTGATGTGGACTGACTTCACTTCATTCAGTTTGATTTTCCATGTATCAGTCCATTATAGGAGTTTGTTTGTTGGTCTGTGGACTTTGTTCGTGGATGTATAAATATACATCTTTTTCAGTTGCTAATAATACTGTATCATCTGCAAACATTGCTGTGGTTACTTCTTGGGTTTTTGGAATATCACAGGAGTAAAGTAGGTAGAGTACTGGACACAGTACACTACCTTGAGGTATTCCTGCTTTGATTTCCTTAATTTCGGAATATTCTCCTTCCTGTTTGATTCTGAATGTTCTGTCTGTTGTATATGATGTTAACAATGAAACATATTCTTTTGAGAGCATCGTATTTAGTTTATGGATCAGGCCGTCATGTCACACCTGATCAAGAGGTTGAAAACAGGAGAAGATAGTATCTGTCTTCCGATTCTACCACTCAAAGTAGATCTTTAATGTTAGAATTATCTACAATTTAACATGTGAAGCCTCTACCCACACAAATCCAGCCACAAATTCGTAACTCCCGTCCGGGTGACTAGCGTTAGACCCCAGTCGTGTGTCTTGGTGCGTACTGGTATGTAAGAGTTTTTCGAGCTTGCTGTAAGGCCTAGACTAGTCACCGACACGCCACTAGGGCGAGACGAACAACAACAAGGGACAGTGGTTCGACCGCTTTTCCAGAGCTACTCTGGACCAATAAAACCTTAGAATGTCCATTTTTCCTTACCTCTATACCCCATCTGATTATTTCAGTCCAAGTATTGGAATCGGACCTTTATCCACTCTCGGGTGGTCTTACCTTTAAGGCGGACCCTCAAACTTAGATCTTGGTCCTAGGTGGGCATAACCCACCCGTTGAACCTTGAGGAGCCAACTTAATGTATACGTACGGCTGTGTTTTGTGAACAATTAGAAGAAGAAAGATGGTGGTAACAAAAGTGTGTGACAAAGGAGCACATAGTCTCTTGACTCTTATCTTATTTGCCGAAGAACACTATTTAGACCATAATGTTGGAATGTCTACAGTCCAATATGTGAAACCTCTACCTCCACGAATCCAATCTCACAATCGTGACTCCCGTCCGGGTGACTGGTGTCAGGCCCGAGACGAGGGGTTTGGTGCCTCGACCCGTGGACAGGAAAAAATCCTCTAAAAATAATACACGATAAACTCACGCAGTATCATAGGCTTCGTCAATCAGCCCACAAGATAGTCGTCTCGACTCACAGAGCATCTCAGAAAAAATTTAATATCGACCTAGGTATGCCAGCCCAACTACTTCCCTTCACAAAATCTTGTTCAGAGACTTGTTCTGCTTCACCAATCGTCACCCAAATGTACTACGAGTACTGAAGAACAGCGAAGATCAGCCACATAAGCATTACATTTGCTGATTGGCTACACATTTACAACGTAACTGAAGATCGTGCTTTACTCAAATTAAACTACAATGTCAGATCAATCAATGTTCAATAGCTTCGATGCTAAATCAAAAGCTGTTCTATATAAGAAAGGGCTCCTCGGACAGCATTTAGACGTTTATAGGTAAATTTCAATGTGTAAAACAGTCTACCACCGACTACCTATTGTTGATGGTAACACCAACCAATGTCAGGGCTCATCTTGTCTTATTCCACACACGTGATCGATACTGAATAAAAGAATTATATACAGGTTATTATAAGTTTATATATACGTTATATATATATATATATATATATATATATATATATATATATATATATATATATATATTGTAACATTTTGAAGTAGTATATATATAAAAGGCACTTACAAAATAAGATAAATATATATAAATAAATTCAGTATGTAAAAAAATTACTAAAATATACCAGTAACGAAATGTAAACATAACCTAATTTCACTTGTGTAGAAAATGCACATGGCCACATTTTAGATCCAATCACAAGATTTTATATAAAAAAAGAAAAAAAAACACACAAATCACTATTTATAAGAAAATGTATTAGAAGTAATTGATAGATAACAATTTGAATAGAACAATAGAACGATATAAATACACTTAAAACTTTCAAACGGCAAGCTAGTGAAATGTTCTGAAGTAAACAAGATGGGAGAACGAATTTGTGGAGTTGCGTGCGCATTGACCGGCAAAAGATATTCGTTTTAAATATTTCTCGTGGAGATATAATCTAAAACAGTTTGGGAAATAAGATTTAAATGCAATTGTTTTGCAAAGAAATTTAAGTGCAGTTGTTAAGAAGAAGAAGTATATCAGAGGCTGTGAACATGACATCCGTAAAGCTGTTACAAGGAATAAACGAGAAAATAGCGGAAATTGACGACTTGGCCATTTTATTGCTAAAAAGGGAGCGTCAGTTAGTTGGGACAGAGCATTTGAACGAGGCAGACGTGTTTCAGAATTGGCTGTAGAAATTTTATTTTTTTAACTGGTGCGGAAAGTGCAGTATCGTATTCAAATCATAATTACAGAATAACATTAAGCCAAATCATTGAACTGATCGATTAAGAAGACATTATTCAGGAAATTATTTAATTAGAAACCAAATAACTTGTAAAAAATTTTAGCTTGTAAGAATTGTAACTTAGATATTTTTTTGAAAGTGCCAACTCAAATTTTATTATTCAAAATTTAGAAAACCCACCTATTAACCCGAGATAAGGAGAGCTCAAGCTCAAATTAAAGTAATTAAATCAAATTCAATTAATATTAAAATTTATAACTAAACTTCTTGCTGCCATAAACAAATTTTAGACTTAGGCTAATAAAGCTTAATTTTTGTAATTCTTTGTGGATGAAATAAGACTTTGTAATTAGTAAGTGACTTTATAAAAGAAAATAATAAATGTCATATTAAGATATTAAAATTTTTGTAACAAAAGCAGCATTGAATCGTTATTTCTTTTAACTTATAAATTTTTATTAAGACTTATAAAAGTGAATTTAACAATTATTACATTTGGCACACAAACGTGGGGCTCGATTATAACAAAATTTAAGAATTAACCTTAAGGCACTTTAGATAAGATTATTAATTAAATATTTGTATTAATATTGTTTACTTTTCAGGACTTTGCAACCATAAGTCAATAATTTTTTTAATTTTCAAAATTTAAATAGCATAAAGGGGAATTTTGAAATTTTAGATAAAGAAATAAAAAAAAAATGGAATCTGAAACAGGTACATATAATTTAAGGGGGGAGAAAGCGAAAAAAACAGAAATATTAGAGGAATATAACAAACATAGTAGGTCTAGGAAGGGTACAGCAATTGAGGAAGCTGCAAAAGGAAAATATGTGACATTAAAAGAAAAAATAAATGAAAAAGAGGAAGATGCTACAATAGGCCTAATAGAATTGGAAAAAGGGACAAGCCTAGAAATACAAGAGACAGAAACGGAAGGCACAGATATGCCTATAGAAGAGAGTGAGGTGGAAACGCAAGTAGATGAGGCTAGGGGATTACCACTGATGCAAACCCAACAGAAAAAGGGAAATAATGAGGGCGTTGATTTAAGGAATATAATGAGGACTTTAATGGAAATGAGTGTAAACATAAATACAGGGAGAGAGGAAATGAATAGAAAATTTGAAGAGAGTAAGGAGGAAATAAAAAAAGAAATGAATAGAAAATTTGAACAGAGTAATGAAGAAATAAGGAAATTAAATAAAAATAGTGAGGAAATAAAGGAGGAAAATAAGGAGATGAAAGAAGAGATGAACAGAGGATTTGCCTCAAGTAGGTTGGAAATGGATAAGAAATTCGAAAGCCTAAAGGAAGAAAATAGGAGAATGATAAAGGATATGAGGGAACAGTTGAGAACAGAGAATAATGCTGTAATAGGAGTTATGAGAAGAGACTTAGAGGAGAAGATTAAGGAGAATTTTGAGGAAACAAAAGAAATAATGGCTGGTGTGACAGAAATTAATAAGAAAGAGATAGATAAGGTAGAAAATATAACAATACAGAACAGGGAAGAGTTAAGAGTTTTAAATAGGGAGATAGCGATTGAGAAAAACAATAATAATGATAGAATTGACCGATTGGAAACAGAAGGAAGGAGGAATAATGAGAAACAAGGGGAATTGACCCAGAGAATGGAAAAGGTAGAAAAGAAGGTGGAAGAAAGTAAAGGAGGAGAAGGCCTAAGGATCATACAAGTGTCTTGCGGGAATTAGGAGGAGATGCCCAAATTTAATGGAAGGAATGGTAACCCTATGGAGTTCCTCAAAAGACTGGATAGGTATGTGGAGAGAAAATTTGAATGTAGGACAGGGGAAAGATTTGAAAATGAATGGAGAGGAATCATAGATAGAGCTTTGGAAGTAGGAGCGGCTAGATGGTGGGAATCAATCAGAGAGGAGGTGGAAGATTTCGCGGATTTACAAGATAGATTTATAGAAAGATACTGGGCCAAAGAAATACAGGAAGGCATTAAAGAGAGAATGGAAAATGAAAGGTATATTGAGGGAAATGGAAGAGCCAGAGCAGATTATTTCATAGAAAGAGTCATAGTTTTAAAGAACATGACACCACCGCAAAATGAGGAAGAGATAGTCCGGAGATTAGGCCGGCATTTTAATGAAAGGATACAGTTGTCAAGAAGGGTGCAAAATATAAAAACGATCCGAGAGATGGAAAGGATGCTGAATGAGGAGGACATAGAGGAGAGAAATAAGGAAATAAGACAGAGAAACAGGGGACCATGGAATAGGCCTACCCCTAGAGAGGAACAGAATGGAAATAGATTTCCACCCAGAAGGGGTGAGGAAGGGATGAGACAGCAGGGAAATAGAAGATTTCCAGGACCAGGAGAATTGTATAGAAGGAATGAATATAGGAATGAAGGGCGGCCATATGTCCAGGTTTTTAACAGAAGAATAGATAATCATATGAGGGGGAATGTTGAACCAAGACCAGGGCAGGAAAATAATCGAGAAAATAGAGGAGACAGGAATTACAGAACCAATGACAGGAGCCAGAAGGAAGTAAATCAGATAGAGACAAGGAGATGTGTGGGGACAAGGAAGGAGGATGGTGCACATAGTCAAACGGAAAACTAGAGAACACTGGTATCGTCGCCTTGGATCAGGAAAAGGAGCATCAAACAGAACAAATGAGGTTGCCAGTGATAAAATTTGATAAAAGCTCCTACGATAAAAATAAGTTAACTATAAATAATGTATTAATCAGTTGAAAATTTTTAGAACAAGAAGATGAGGAGAGAAATTATAATTTAGGAATTGGAAAAAAAATAATAAACCCAGAGATAGAGATTAAAATGGAAGATACAAGTTTACCAGCATTAATAGACACAGGCAGTAACGTAACATGTATCCAGGAGAAATGGATGTTAGAGAATAAAAATAAAATAGGAAAAATAGAAATCCTACCAATAAGAAATTTAACCATTCGGACTGCAACAAATAAGAAAACTAAAAAGATAAACAAAATGATCATGGTAATAGGAGAAATAGGAGGGGTAAAATATCCGTTTCAATGCCTAGTGGCGCCAGGCTTATTGAGAAAATTTATTATAGGTACGGATATGTTGATGGATGTGGAGGCACAACTTGATTTTGGAAAATGGGAGATGGAGTTTAAATATGAAAACAAATTATATAAATCAAAAATGAGTGTAGATGGGCAGACAAAATTTAAAGGGGAGATGAATAATTTTGAAAATGAGATGGAGGAGGAATTGAGTTGTGATGAACAGGAAGGAATGAATGATATGGAAAAATGGGAAGAATTTGAAACTTTTGGAAACCAGAGTCAAAATTATATTAAAATTGTACAAGAGGAGGGAGAGATAAAAAAAGAGGATATTTTTGAAAGAATAGGGAATGAAGAGGTAACTGAGGAACAAAGACAGGAGATGAGTGATTTAATAGAGAAGTATAAAGAAGTATTTTCAGACCAGCCAGGTTTATGCACTGCATATAAACATAAGATTAAAATTAGGGAAGATGTACCATTTTACCAAAGAAATTACCCAATTCCTACAAAGTACCAAGATCAGGTACAAGAAGAGATAGAGAAAATGTTGAGGTTAGGTATAATTGAAAGAAGTACTAGTCCATATATTAATCCAATAGTCCCAGTCATCAAAACCAATGGGAAAGTTAGATTATGTTTAGATGCAAGAAAACTAAATGAAATTATAATTCCGGATTATGATTGCTATAGAGGAATAAATGAGATTCTACACAGAGCAAAGAGAGTTAATTGGTTGAGTACCATGGACCTCACTAACAGTTTCTGGCAGGTTGAATTGGAAGAGGAGTCAAGAAAATATACTGCATTCCAACATAGAGGGAAAACATACCAGTTTGTTGTTACACCCTATGGATTGAAAACATCTCTAGCAGCATTGGCAAGAGCTATGGACAGTATTATGAGGGAGGAATTAGAAGATTTCACCTTAATATATGTAGATGATATAGTCTGTATGTCTGAGACATTTGAGGAGCATAAAAAACACCTAGAAAAGATCTTCCAAAATTTTTTAAAAAACAACATGACCATTAAATTTGATAAATCAGAGTTCTGTAGAAAAGATATTTCATTCTTAGGGTATAGATTGACTACAAATGGACTAAAAATGGATGAAGAGAAGGCTAGAGCTATATTAGAATTTCCCTCACCTAAAAATCCTCGACAGTTAAAAGGTTTTATTGGAATGGCTAATTATTATAATAAATTTATAGAAAAATATTCAGAATTTGTACAACCATTATTAAAATTATTATCTAATAGAAACAAATTTATTTGGACAGAAGAGGAGGAGCGAAATTTTATTAAATTAAAGAAAAAATTTTTGGAAACAAATGTACTTACTCACCCAGATTACCAGAAAACAATTTTACCTACAAACAGATGCCAGTGAATATGCCATAGGAGGACACATCTATCAGATTGATGAAAAGGGGGAGAAAAAGGCAGTAATGTTTATGAACCGCACATTAAAAGGAAGTGAAGTTAAATATTATACCACTGAGAAGGAATTACTTGCTATATTGTTTTGTCTGCAGAAAGCAAGACAGATCATCCTAGGAAGAAAAATTGTGATCCAGACTGACCATCAGGCCTTAAATTTTATTAAGACTTGTAAAATTTTAAATTCAAGGTTGCATAGATGGATATTACTAATGCAAGAATATGATTATACTATTGAACACTGTAAAGGAAAAGAAAATGTAGTTGCAGACCTATTGAGCAGGAACCCTTGTGACAAAAATAAGTTTGAAAGAAGAGACCAAAATTCAGAATTACAAATAAATTATATAGAAAGAGTTATGGATATGGAAATGTGTACAAAATTTAAAGAATTTAGTAAATTACAAGTAGAAGATTTGGAAGTTAGAGAAATAAAAGAAAACATTCAAAATTATCCTCAAAATTATAAAATTATTAATAACTTAGTATATAAAAGAAATAGGGAAAGTTGGAAAATAGTAGTACCAAAGGGAATGATTAAAGAAATAGTGGGTACTTGTCATGAATATTACCTGCATGCAGGAGCTAAGAAATGTCATACCATATTATCAGAGAGCTTCACTTGGAAGAAAATGGGAAAAAGCATTAGGGGAATTATTAAAACATGTAATATTTGTCAAAGAGCTAAAAATGTAACCCAAGGTAATTTTGGAGAGATGAAAGGGATCCAAGTGGAAAAACCAAAGGAGCAATTGTCAATTGATTTTATAGGACCATTTCAAAGAACTGTAGGAGGCTATAAGTATTTATTAGTAATTTTAGATGTATTTACAAAATTCGTTCAAATCTATAAATTGAAAAAGGCAACCACAGGGGAGGCAATTAAATGTTTAGAAAATTATATAGAAAAATTCGGGAGAGTAGAAAGAATACAGACTGATCATGGAACCCAGTTTAATAATAAGAAATGGCTGGAGTATATTAAAAATAGAGAAATGAAACCAATATTTTCTCCAATAAGGAGGCCACAAAGCAATATCGTTGAGAGGGTGAATAAGGAGATCATTAGATGTTTGAGAACATATTGTCATCATAACCATAGAGAATGGGGAAAATATGTAGAGGTTATTAACCAGGCAATTAATGAAATTCCTCATGAGACTACAGGATACACACCTAACCAGCTACAACTAGGAATTCAGGATGAAAGGTTTTGGCAAAAGGAAATAAAAAATTTAGGCTGGAGTTCAAAATTAATAAATTTAGAAAGACATTTAGAAATTGCTAGGAGTAGAATTAAGAAGACGGCTCATAAGAGAGCAGAGAAATTTAATAAAACTCATAAAATAGAAGAATTAAATGTTGGGGACAAGGAATTAGTAAAAGAAAATTGGCAACCACAGGGTATAAGAGGTGAGATGGCAAAATTATTTTATATATATGATGGACCTTATGTGATCACCAAGAAATATGGCAAGGCGACTTATGAAATCAAAGATGCTAGAAGCAATAAAATTAGAGGAATTTTCCATATTAGCTTGTTAAAGAAATTTTATGAACCAAGGGAGGCACACCATGGAGAATCAGATAAATTTCAGATAGAACAAATTAAATAGTAAGGGAGAAGTCGAGAGAAAGGAAAATAACAAGGGATAATAAGATGGTAACAACAGGAATGACTCAGGATATAAAAGTATTAGGAGAAGGAAGCGAATGTAGGAGGGATAGATAACAAATAAACCGGAAAGGACAATGGACCAGAAATGACTTAATAATTAAACAAACACTTGAAAAAAAAATAAAGAAATAAAAAATATATAAATTTAAATAAAATAGGAAGGGATGAACGAATAAGAACAAGGACCTAACCTACAAACAACCTAGACATGCTAGGACTCGGTTAGGCTAAAATTAAGAAAAAAAAACACTGTGTCAGAAGATAGATTATATAGATAAATAAAAAGACTTATGATTGGAAAGATTCCATTCTATTAAAATTAAAATAAAGAAAGAAAAAGAAAAAGGTTATAAAATAGATTCTAAGAATCAGAAAATGATTATTGTACTAGATGTTAAAAGTATAAAAGGATTGTTGATTAAATGTTAATTGTTAATTTATTGTATTGTTAGGAGTTAAGTATATCATATGTAATTAGAGGGCAGCAGACAAGCAAGAAGGATAGAGTAAGAGTTTACTCCCAAAATGTGAAAATTGAGATTAAAAAAAAGGAATTTTGGAATCAAAATTTTTTTTTATCTAAATTTGGGGACTATGTAACATTTTGAAGTAGTATATATATAAAAGGCACTTACAAAATAAGATAAATATATATAAATAAATTCAGTATGTAAAAAAATTACTAAAATATACCAGTAACGAAATGTAAACATAACCTAATTTCACTTGTGTAGAAAATGCACATGGCCACATTTTAGATCCAATCACAAGATTTTATATAAAAAAAGAAAAAAAAACACACAAATCACTATTTATAAGAAAATGTATTAGAAGTAATTGATAGATAACAATTTGAATAGAACAATAGAACGATATAAATACACTTAAAACTTTCAAACGGCAAGCTAGTGAAATGTTCTGAAGTAAACAAGATGGGAGAACGAATTTGTGGAGTTGCGTGCGCATTGACCGGCAAAAGATATTCGTTTTAAATATTTCTCGTGGAGATATAATCTAAAACAGTTTGGGAAATAAGATTTAAATGCAATTGTTTTGCAAAGAAATTTAAGTGCAGTTGTTAAGAAGAAGAAGTGTATCAGAGGCGGTGAACATGACATCCGTAAAGCTGTTACAAGGAATAAACGAGAAAATAGCGGAAATTGACGACTTGGCCATTTTATTGCTAAAAAGGGAGCGTCAGTTAGTTGGGACAGAGCATTTGAACGAGGCAGACGTGTTTCAGAAATGGCTGTAGAAATTTTATTTTTTTAACTGGTGCGGAAAGTGCAGTATCGTATTCAAATCATAATTACAGAATAACATTAAGCCAAATCATTGAACTGATCGATTAAGAAGACATTATTCAGGAAATTATTTAATTAGAAACCAAATAACTTGTAAAAAATTTTAGCTTGTAAGAATTGTAACTTAGATATTTTTTTGAAAGTGCCAACTCAAATTTTATTATTCAAAATTTAGAAAACCCACCTATTAACCCGAGATAAGGAGAGCTCAAGCTCAAATTAAAGTAATTAAATCAAATTCAATTAATATTAAAATTTATAACTAAACTTCTTGCTGCCATAAACAAAATTTAGACTTAGGCTAATAAAGCTTAATTTTTGTAATTCTTTGTGGATGAAATAAGACTTTGTAATTAGTAAGTGACTTTATAAAAGAAAATAATAAATGTCATATTAAGATATTAAAATTTTTGTAACAAAAGCAGCATTGAATCGTTATTTCTTTTAACTTATAAATTTTTATTAAGACTTATAAAAGTGAATTTACCAATTATTACAATATATATATATATATATATATATATATATATATATATATATATATATATATATACACATATTCGTAGGTGGTAAAAAATATCCATTATCCAAAACTTTTGTGAATCAGTCTACAATAAGTAATAAGTCTATAGTGGATCCATAGGCTTCTAGGGTTACTACGCTTAAGAAATCCCCTGCGTTTTAAAAGACAAAAGCTATCAAAATAGATTCTTTGTCGGCAAAGAAATCAAGGCGTGTAAATAAAGGAGGACAGAGATACTTGATAACCGCGATGAGATAAATGCAAAACAGACCAGAATTGAAAAAATAATTAGCAGGACGATGGCTGGTAAAGATGATAGGCGATAGGAAAGTCATGGAAGAGATGAGTGATTAAGGAGGCGAGGAAAAATGGTAATTAAGTTTTGGCATTCGAGGAGGGAAGCTCGAGAAGCCGGAGTAACAGGAGTTTGAGGAGCCGGAAAGAGCAGTCAAGCATTGGGATAAGGAGTCCAATCCAGGAAGCCGGAGATAAGAGTGTAAATGAGAACGAGGCCTTGAACTCAAAGTGGATCACGAGGACCGTCTATGAGGATTGTCCGACCTATTGATTTCGAAATAAGTACCAGTTAAATAATTATTAAAAATTCAATATTAGTAAAATTTAGTAAGAGCTAATAAATAAATTCAGAAAACAGGCATGATACCTAAGTTTTAAAAATGCAAGCCTCACAATAACCTTACACTTAGATATATACAGCAAAAATGGGCTGTTATAAAGTAATATTAGATTTGTATTATCTACTAACAAGTGTTAATTTGTAGAGTTCTTTCCGTTTGTTTTACCGATGACTCTAGTTGGCAATTCATCAAATATTATAATTTATAAATATAAAATAGTAGTAAATATATTAGTCAATTTAAATTTAATGTTATAAGTATTCAGTGAGTTTTGTTTCTTTGTTACGTCCAGAAAATCTTGCAGTAATTTTAATCTGTTTAAAACACAAATATACATTTAACAATAAATCTATTTGATAACATTATATAGGAATAATAATAAAATTAATAAAGTTCAATTATTATTTTTTATAAATTTATCATTAAAATAACAAAGCCGTGTTATGCTATAGCTAACTTAAGTACGGGAGCAAAGCGTAACGTTAAAGATGGCAGCCGTAACGCGAGTTACGTTATAGTTAGCGTAAAACACGGAGATGTTTATGTTATCTAAAAGAATATCTTTTTAAATATGTAGTAGGATAATGCTTATATAATTATGAACATGGATGCTTAAATAATTCATACATTTAATATATTATATTAGTTTAATTCGAAATTGCATTAGAAAATAGCTTCTACAGACTTTAATATACCAGAACAGTAGCACAATGTAAATACAATTTCTTAAAAATACTTATCATGCATAACGCAAAATAAACGCACAATAGGTTAGAAACAGAGTTTTCGTAAGGGGTATCAAGTTATTTATAATTTATTACAATTTATTTGAAAAAGAGAATAAATATTTAAATAGCGATCATTAATCATTGATTTCCATCTCTTCGCCTCTTCTACACAGTACTTTTCAATCTCAATTTTAAGTGTAATCACCAAACAATTATTGAGTTGAAATCACATTAGTGATTTTATTTTATACTGTATAAACACCAATGACTTGGATGAATTAAATATCACGTGCACAAATTGATTCAGTTGTTCACAGCTATAGAAAAACGTTTTCAAATTATTATTCCCGGTGAGATTAAAGGAAGCTTTCAATCAAAACTTAAAGTTTATTGTATAGGGATTTAACAATTTTATCGCTGTTTACGGACTGTGAGATGTTGAAAAGTCAGCTTTCGTTATTATGTGCTGGATATAATCAATTCAGTTACAATTTGATACAAATAATGTGTTAATCATAATGGAATGTACCGTAAGTAATGGTCGAAAACGTATTTACAATATTTTTTTCATAAACGTGTATAGCTCTATAACATAAACTACAACATAAAGCAAATTAATATATGTGCGTTTCACATTACCTGCATGCAAACTTACCCGCTGCTGTAGACTTTGCAAGGCAGCGCTGGTGTTTGCAAGTACATCTTACACAACTCCCTGTGACACATTGAAATAATGTATTGTAGGCGTAAACAAGAGGGCACAAGAATCAAGAGGTAAAGGGACAACGCTGGCGTCGAAGTCGCGAGTACTTCGCCAATGTGATTTTGAAATATAGTGGCGTATTGTGCAGTTCCTTTAATATTATTGGTTTGTCGAAATTGTATCAATAATATCATATCTGAGAGAGGAGATTTCCGAAATATTAATATCTGGCCGATGCAGTCATGCACTTTTTTTTAAATGCCTATTCCAAGAAGTTCGTGGAATTGTCAAAGGCATTGAAAGACGTGAAAAGGTAATGACTGTATTAAGGTTGGCGTAGAAAACAAAACAGAACATGTTCCCCATCGTTAAGTATTTATCTATATAACACGAACGTCCACACGCACACACATACACTTTTGTGCTCGCATACACAGACATTCTATCCCTGACATACGCACACACACGTGCTCGCTATGTCACTTACACTATATGTATGTCACTTACACTATAATGTATTTAAACAAGAAAATTCCTTGATATATACGAAAGTTAACATTCGAAGATTGATTATGGTATCTTCCTTGTCGAGTATCAACTGAAACTGAGTACGTGTAGTAGAATGCCAGGTGTGTGAGATTTCCGTTTTAAAACCTTTTAATTTATCTTGGCGTTAATTTTGTTCCCACAGTGCAGTGATTTCGAAAATAGAACAGTACCGGTATACCACGTGACAACTTAAATCTCACACACCTGGCATTCTACTACAAGTACTCAGTTTCGGTTGATACTCGACAATTAAAATAGCGTCATCAATCTTCGAAAGTAAATTCGAATATACACCAAGTAATATTTTTTTTTTTAAATATTATAGTGTAAGTGATAAGTAAAAACAAGAAAACAGTGTTGCAAAGTTATAAATTATATATATATATTCTCACGTACGCACACACTTGCAAACTCAAGCGAACTCATTGTTCCAAATATAGAAGAAAAGCAAAAAGAAACCATTTAACCAAATGAAAGTATTGTTTTGGCTATTGAAAGCGTCAACTATCCGAGACTGGAAAACGTAAAAAAGTAAACTTTATAAACGTCTGAAAGAATATAAAAACATGTTACCTCAAATTTTTTTTTCAGAATTATAAAGTCATAAATTATCTAGACTAAGCTTTGTTATAAATGAATAATGTTAACCTTTGTTACAAGAAATTAAATTACGATAGAAATAACCGCCATGACACTTTAATACTCTTAAGGCCTTGTTCTTTTTAATATAAACTCAGCGGATGCCTCCACGCTAAAGACGGAAAGTGATTAACGTGACAAGTGGGCCTTTCTGCCTACAGATCGAGCATATTTTTCAAATTGTTTTTTCTATTGCGGTTTTAAAATAAATTACAATGTCAAACAAATTCCTTTAAAATTATTTGAATATTTTTAAAGCTTGGATTTTTTCCAGTGCATTTCTTGTTAATAAAACTGAGTTTGTAGAAGATATAAAAAAGAATGTTTTGTTGATAATACTGTTTATTGTAAGATATTTATGTCGCGGTAGACCGTAGATGCTCATGAGAAAGGACTGATATAGATAAATGCTGACCTGAAATACATCCCTCTGCCATTCCCAACAGCAATAAAAATGAAGTAACATCTTTACTTCGAGATATTCCTCTTTGTTCCCCTCTCTCCTCTTACTAAGCGCCCGTGTGATGGTAGACATCCCCCTTTACCCCAAGAGGGAGAGTAGTAAACACATTGAACACGTGAGCCAGGATTTGCTCTCTTAGGCCATTTATAAATCCTAATTAATCCTACCCCAGTACCAGTGGTTTTAATTCCGTTTTGTGACGAAAGTAGCCTGTTTTATGCCGTTGCTAGGGAAACTCAAAAAGTCAATTTAAAAAATCAAAAAGGAAATTTGTTGATTCCATATAATCACAATTTTTGATGATTTTTGTTTTAAAATTATATATACTCAATAGTGTATGTCAAACTGGATGTTTTATATGACGTGCTACAATACATTTAGCTACAATATACTTTAGCTATATTAAAAGTAGCTACAATATATACGGTAATGTTAGGTTGTTAAGAAACTAAACAGAAAATATCCTTCTTTAACTAACTGTTGAAGTGAAGGAGTGGTCTATATGTCATCTGTCTTGACCACGTTAGCATAGTGCAGACCACGTTACCGTACACTTAGCCTTGAGAGTTCGCAGTCGGCGAAACGAGAGGTATAGAGAAAGTCAATATAAATACTGTCTTACAAACATGATAAGAGGAC
>JBAIZL010000002.1:261763154-261790654 GCA_036971475.1 Prosapia bicincta
CTATTAAAATTATTAAAAGACATGGTAAGGTCAGTGATCTGTCATATGGTGTTAATATGGGTTAGCTGAAAATACATAGAAAAATATCACAAAATAAAAATACCTTACCATGCTTTGTAGACCTCTTTCTTCCATGCTCCTGCTCTCGTGAGATCCGTGCAAGATAAAATTTTACCATATCCTTCTTAAGGAGGTCCTGTGTATTATATGGTAAAATCTGCCAGTGAGTCTCAACTCCTAGACTTTAAAATAAAACCAATTAGTGTTGTGGCTAGCTCAACATTGATTCTGTTATTTAATTTATTTCTTTGGTGGGGGGGTGGTTACTCGATTATTTTTAGGTGCATTGTGATCCTTTATTATTTATACTTTAGTAAAATAAATGACTCTAATAGGCTTGCTGATATTACTTTAAAAGCTTTCATTGATTTAATTTGATAATTTACTAGCTGGGAAAACATTAATTTTATTATTCAGCACACAGGATTGATTTAATAAATTTTACTCTATCAATTGTTTGATATATGAATTTAATAAAAAATTGAAATGGATAAATTGAACAAAATGAGTATATTCCTTTAACATAATAATTTCTTGAATTCTTATATATATACCATAACATAAATTAAATTCCCCTTAATACATAAAATACATTTACATTGAACGCAGGGAGGTTGAATGAGCCTATATCAATTCTATACACAAATATAATTTAGGGGCTGATTTTGTGCCAGCAGTTATATGACATTTTATCAATTTATATATGAAAGTATTTGAAAATAAAATTGTTACTAAAACTATTTATCAAAACATAAATATATTTACCAGTTTTTGAACATATACATTTACATTAAAATTCTCAAAAACTGATTCTTGATTTAATTAATCTTTTATGAAATACAAACAATTTATAAATGATTTTATGTTACTAATTTCTGGGTACGAAATTATTCAGATCTTATACAAGTTAACATTCATAATATTTCATCTCAGTTTATTGGCGTACTGGTTGTAACAATTTTACTGCATTGTCATAAATATTACTGATTCAATTAATTTATAAATATATGACAATTTCTACTCATCTTTGTGCTTGTGCTTTACTAGATTTATCTTTTCAAACATTAAAACAGTTATCGCTTCCAAATTTATCTATCATTTAGCATTTTCACCTAAATTTTAATAAATTGAATACTTTAATAAATTTCATATTTTAATTTATTTGTCAAGGAAATATCTTTTTTAACATTTGAGCAATCTTTTAAAACTTTATAAATTTTCAAAATAAATCTTATTTAAATATTTAAAATTGTATAGAAATCATGACTTGCCCAACTCGCACTTTCCTGGATCCATCCTTTAGGTCCAAGGTGATGATTTCCTTGCTTCCAGACTGGTGGTTCTTCTCGTCTGAAAACATGTTCGTCCAGGCTGCGGGAACAGGCGAATTTGACGAAGCCATCTTCTTGACAATCGAAATTTAACCGGGATTCTGCATATCCGATGGCTAGCTTTCACTAGACATTAGCTTAAGACATACTACAACAATTTTCCGCGCTACGCGGCCTCGATTGAAAAACTTAGAGTTCCATTATGATGTTTTTTAAGTTTAATAAAAACTGCGACCTTTCCGGTCTGTGGCCTACATGCGAGAGTGGGCTTAACGCCCAACGAAAGCAATCGTTGCCTTCCCCCACTACTTGATTTTCCTGTACCGTTTTGATTTTCAGCGTATTTCTTGTCTTTAACTGATTATTTTAAAATCTGTAACAACTTGATTTTTGTCGTAGCACACAAAGCACTCGCGATGTCATGATTTGTGTACATTACATTTCATTTTAAACTTATCCAACTAACAATTGACCTTAATGGCTTAGCAAATTTAATTAAAATTATTGTATAAAAAATTGATATTTTTTCAATTTTTTGTTTAATTGTTACGGGACCAATTTTTCCCGTTACAACACACACACACACACAGACCTACACACAAACACACACACACACACACACACACACACATACCTACTCTTACCGACTTACTTTTTATAACCTTTGCCGTTGTTTATTTCTCTTCCTCAATTGCTAAGTCAGTAAGAAAGTAATGGTTTATCCATTGACTACGAACCTAATTTCATAGACCTGTGCCTCAAGGAATAAACCTCTCAGAGGAACCAACCCCTGAATTTTTGATAAAACCAATTAGCCTCCGATAAGCCCTGTTCAAGCTCCTTTTCGGGTAGTGGAATCTTTGAGAGACACTTGTGATTTAAAGACTATACCTGGATACCTAGTGAACTTATCTTATCTAGAATGAAAACACAGCTAATTGGAAAATATACATTTTTATTTATTTGTTCCAAGGTTCAAATTAATTATTATTGTTTTTATTTAATTTCACAGGATTTTCTTGACTAATTATTTTTTCAAAATTTCATACAACTTGCCATTTAACTAAACATTATTATCTCCTTCTGTTTTTAAATTTTCTTATTATCATTAATTTTACATATAATTTAAATTATCAAAGTTACCATAATTAATTTTGTATATAATTTTGATTAGTAGAGTTAAATTTAACATATTTTAAAATCTGATTCTTTTTCAAACACTTAATATTATTATGTAATGCCTTTAGGCTAGGCCTGGAACAATTAACTTCTTTGGAAGTTATTCATTAGAAATTCACTTAGAAAAAGCCATATAAGATATACATCTTTATACTTAATCCATACATTCCCACAGCGATGGGAATGGAAAGTCAATTTTGAATCTTTATTACTTAAATTTGGGTAACCTAAGAGAGTTGACTAATCAGTCCCTTAGGTTATTCCCATCTTATTTAATTTTGAAATTAAGTTAATATAATTTGAAGTAAAATGTTATTTAAAAAAGAATAATTAAATTGATTATATAACCTTGTACTGTAGAAATCTTTTTATCTTCATTAATGTTGTCATCTGTCGGTCCTGTTACAGCTTCAAGGGTCTTGGTAGGTAGGCGTCTCTCCATAATTTCGGTTAATCTTCTTATTTTCTTTAATTTTGCATTTTGGTGGTCGAAATTTTGTTCTGGGTATATATGAACCCTTGCTCATATATATCTTCCTTCCCCTGATCACATCGTAGCACTTTTTACTCTGTTTTTAGCACATTTTTTCTTGTCCTGATCGCATGGTACAAAAACACATCTGCTCGCTTTGAGAGCCTAATGCATTCTCATCTTGGATAGCGTTCTTTTGTGAGGCCCACTTCTCCAATTTCAAACTTCCCACGTCCCAGTATCCATTTTTCAACTTTTGACCAATCAGAAATCCGTTGCCATGGCAATTGACTTTGTTTGTTCGGAAATTCTGAACTAATATTAGTTTCCCTTTTTATAAAAGGCGTTTCTGTATTCTGATGTGTCCTTTGCATTTTTACCTTTTATTTAATAACATATTTGACTTTATTTCTTCTCATTTAATTTAATTAACTTTTTAACATTCTTAATCCAAAGTTCGACTGTAGCGCTTTCGTTTCGTAGTGACAAGATTTATAATCAATGCCCTAAGCGGATTTTTCCGAAATCAAATATGACTTCTTCTATTATAACCTAATTTCTTAGGCTATTACACTTTAACATTTAATCTTTACTTTTACATAAATACTATTTTCCCTAGCTAGGCCTAATTTACTTTCCTCACATCTTAATTTACATTCTTTATTCCTGATTATTTTTAAGTACAATTATTTTAATAGCCGGCATCTAGGCCTAGTTTGTTATACTACACAATTACCGTCTTTTTTTGTTTACATAATTTAGGCTATCCACTTTGAAGTGATAATTTTTCTTATTGCTTATAATTTATGTTTTTTTAAGTCTAAAGTTATTTCTAATTTTCTTCATTTTACTATTATTTACCCTAGTTTTAATATTATTATTATTATAATGTTTTAAAATTTTTATATATAAATTTAGTCAATTATTTAACCCGGTTAGGTTTGATTCTGGTATTCTGTACAATTACCCAGATTCTTTGCATCGGACATTCTGGCCGCTGCAAAATTCCCCCCTTTTTAAATATATGAAAATTTTGGTTCTTCTCTCCCTTGAAACAGATAAACATAATTAATAACATATTTGTGAAAAGTAACATTAACACTTATACTAGTTTATATTAAAATTTTCATATTCCTTTCATTAATCTAATATTCCTATTCATCTTCATAACTTAATTAATTTTACTAAAGTTCACAATTTACTCTCCTGTCCCTTTCACTCATATATATCATTGTCACATTAGTCACTTCACATGCTATTTACTCATTTATTACTCCTGTCCTTAGTCACATTCTTTTTTATTTAATCTTATTTCAAGTATATATTAACTATACAATATTGTATATTGTAATCCTTATTTTACACATTCATTGTTGTTTAACACAACCTTTACTTTAATAAATTCAATGAATCCCGTTCATTTAAAATATGGCTTTTTCTTTCACATTTAATACTGATTTTATATTATTTGTCCTATGTATTTGGATTATGTTACTGCTTTAATCTACTACTTAGATTTATTTTACATTTTTATTTTTATTACTTGACCGTTACTCCCTATATCACTGATGGATCATTTTTTATTTACCTTGCCTTTTTATCCTTTATTCTTTAAATATCTTCTTATTATCCGTCCAGCTTTATCTTTCTTTTTCTTCTTTCTCCTTTTCCAATTTCTTAACTTTCCCTTATTCTCCTTAAATCTACCTTTTATTTTTCTGTTTTTGACTTGTAATGAAATGAAGGTTCTTCTCGTATTTGGATTGGCTCTCATTTTAATTGACTTTCGAACTCTTGAACTAGTAAATGGGTTTTTCTTTTTTCTTTCTTTAATTTCAATTTCTTTCTTTTGGGTTATCTCTCCAGAATCTAAAGTCTTAGTCATGGGCTTCCGAGCTACTTGTTGGTTATTCATTTTAACCTCGTTGTTCCCCCCTTTTAATTGTTTCGACGCGACGTTTATACTTTTATTTATATTTATTTTCTTATTTATTATTTTTCCACTCACATTATTTCCCCTTTTTGGCACTATTTCGGCCTTACCTTGTTTATATTTTGGTTTGCTCTTAATCTCAGCTGCAGCTCTTCTTTCCATGTCCTTTGTTTCTTTATCTCCTGTTTTGACTCCCTCAGGTCTTAAATTTATTTCCTTATTTATTATATTTTCATTTTTGTTTTTTAATTTTTTGTTTTTGTTTAATTTTTCCTCTGTTTCATTTTTTATTTTTCTTTGATATTCGTTCGTTATATTTAAGATTTCCCCTTTACTTGTTTCTTGTCCATTTCCTCCTTCATTCATTCGGCAGTGCCCCTGCTTCTCGCACTGTCGCATTAACCCCTCCTTTTTGCTTTGATGCCCTATTGTTGATGCATCTTCTTTTCCCTGGGTTATCTTGCATATTTTTCGGACTTCTTCATTTTCCTCTATCTTTTGTATTTTACTTTTAAAGTCCTGGTACACCATTTCCCCTTCTATTTCGAATGTCACAAAGCGTCTATCCATGTTTATCCGTGCCTTTAGGTCATACAGTGTGTTGCACCCCATAATCATCTCCGACCGAAGTTTGGAGACCACTATGAAGATGCAGTCCACTTTTATGCCTTTAATTGTTAAGGGAATTAAGCATTGCCGGGTAACCTTTATTTGTGCAGTCTTAATGGCTGTTACAACTCCCACATTGTTGATGGGTAGTTCCAGGAACTTAAGCCCATGCAACTTGAGGTTGTTGTAAGCCTTTTCTTGAATGACTGACACGTCTGCACCCGTGTCAATCTCTACCTCTATAGAGTGCCCTTTTACCTCACAGTCAATTACAGGGCATGTTTCTTTCTTCTGGTTACCTTCGCCAATCTCCTTGTCCTCTTCTAACAATTCAGCACGAATATCAAGAGATAGTCCACCAACTCTACGCTCTTGATTTTGGTGTACTTCATTGTTATTTTCCTGTTGTATTGTTTTTTTATTTTTGTTCTTTAGGTCTTCCGCCTTTCCTTTATTTACTGTTCCCTGTTTCTCCGGGTAATATTTCCTATATTTTGTTTGTTGTTGGATCTCTAATGGTTGTCTCCTCTTTTCCTTCCTACCATTAGGGATCCTCTCATTTAGTTTTTTGATTGACCACTTGGCCCTGGATTTTGTTGTCTCTTTTCTTTTGTCTGTGGGCCTTCTTCCGTTTGGTTTTGTGGCCTGTACTCTGGCCTTTGTTGTTGCCACTGATTTTGCGGCCTATTTCTTGGTCCCTCTCTTTGGTAGGGTCCCTGTCTCCAGTTTCCTCTCCCTTCTACCGGGTAAGGCTCTTGCCTCCAATTTCCCTTGTATCCGGGGTTTCTCGTTTGGTGTGTAAACCCTCTCCTTTCAGGTTCCCGTTCCTCAGTCCTAGGCTGAGTCCGGTTCCTGGTAGCCTCCTGCTCCATGTTCCTTCGGATGTATTTTACCGCCTCCTCTATGTCGGTAGCCGCCATCCCGGAACATCCTATATACATTCTGTTCCCATAATGCTTCATAATCTTCATAATTAACTCCGCCTGATTGTATGGCGGGGTTAGGTGTCTCGCCGTGTTCACCATTTTTAAGAAATAATTTACCATGTTGTTTGTGCCTCGATGGTATTCATATTTTCCATTTTCGATTCTTCCTCGAATTCTCTCTTGTGCATGAGATCCCCAAAAGTGGCTAAAGAATCTCTCCTTAACTTCATCATAATTTTCCTCCTCCATATTCATGGCCAACCACCATTCTTGTGCTGGTCCTTTAAGATGTCTCTCCATTATTTTCCTTTTTTGTCCTTCCTCCATGTCAGGATCAATTTCGGACATTATACCTTGTAGGTGTTTAATGAAATCAATAGGGTCTTCATCTTCCCTACCGTAGAATTCCTTCTTGCTTTTGTCTCCATTATCACCCATCTCAAACATCCTTGATTTAAACAAGGTAGCTATATTTATCCCTTCTCCCATATTCTTTATCTTATTCTCAACTACTTGTACCCTTCTTTCTACTTTTTTGACTTCTCCCTTAACTGTTTCTACAGTCTGTTTATTTTCACTGACTGTTACCTCTAAGTTATACATCTTTTCTATAGTTTCTTGGATTTTATTTCCCATTTCCTCATTCTTTCTTGTAATTCCTTCATTTATTTCCTCTATCCTCTTATTCATGATTTCCCAAAGATTCTTAATTTCTTGTTTATCCTCCTCTCTTTCTTTCTTTCTTTCTACTTTTTCCTCCTCTCTTTCTTTCTTTCTTTGTTCCTCTATCTTTTTTACTAATTCTTCTTGTTCCTTTATTCTCCCTTGTTTCTGTCCTTCCATCTCTTTTAATCTTTCCTGTTTTTGTTCCTCCATTTCTTTTAATCTCTCCTGTTTTTGTTCCTCCATCATTTTTTTAAAAAACTCCATCATTTCAGATGGTTCTGTGTCTTTTCTCTGTCTTGTCGCCATCTTAAAGTCTCGTATTTAACTATCCTTTTATTCCCTTACTAACTTCTCCTACTTCTATATTTTTACTATATACTGAGTATTTAATTAAATATTCATTTAGAACTGTGCTCGATGTGATCCGGTTCAGTGTTCCCTTGACCTTGTCTATCTAACGCCTATGTATTCTATTTACTTTCATTAATAACTAACATTATTATTTATATTATGCCCTACCGACGCCTACTGAATTTTATTTTACTTAATTATTTCCTTTTAATTATTATTATTTATTCTAAGTTCTTTTTAATTTCATTTTTATTATAATTAACTCTTATTTAATTTAAAGAACTTCTTTGGTTTTCATTTTATGATTCCTATTATTTTTTACAATTTTAATTGAATTCTATTTAATTAATTTTGTTTCACTAGGCTCCTTAGTCGATTTAAATCTGTCTCTATTTGATGTTGACCCGATGTTACAATGTAAGCATCGAGCCTCAAACGTTGGGCGCCATACTTTTCTTACCGACTCACTTTTTATAACCTATGCCGTTGTTTATTTCTCTTCCTCAATTGCTAAGTCAGTAAGAAAGTAATGGTTTATCCATTGACTACGAACCTAATTTCATAGACCTGTGCCTCAAGGAATAAACCTCTCAGAGGAACCAACCCCTGAATTTTTGATAAAACCAATTAGCCTCCGATAAGCCCTGTTCAAGCTCCTTTTCGGGTAGTGGAATCTTTGAGAGACACTTGTGATTTAAAGACTATACCTGGATACCTAGTGAACTTATCTTATCTAGAATGAAAACACAGCTAATTGGAAAATATACATTTTTATTTATTTGTTCCAAGGTTCAAATTAATTATTATTGTTTTTATTTAATTTCACAGGATTTTCTTGACTAATTATTTTTTCAAAATTTCATACAACTTGCCATTTAACTAAACATTATTATCTCCTTCTGTTTTTAAATTTTCTTATTATCATTAATTTTACATATAATTTAAATTATCAAAGTTACCATAATTAATTTTGTATATAATTTTGATTAGTAGAGTTAAATTTAACATATTTTAAAATCTGATTCTTTTTCAAACACTTAATATTACTATGTAATGCCTTTAGGCTAGGCCTGGAACAATTAACTTCTTTGGAAGTTATTCATTAGAAATTCACTTAGAAAAAGCCATATAAGATATACATCTTTATACTTAATCCATACATTCCCACAGCGATGGGAATGGAAAGTCAATTTTGAATCTTTATTACTTAAATTTGGGTAACCTAAGAGAGTTGACTAATCAGTCCCTTAGGTTATTCCCATCTTATTTAATTTTGAAATTAAGTTAATATAATTTGAAGTAAAATGTTATTTAAAAAAGAATAATTAAATTGATTATATAACCTTGTACTGTAGAAATCTTTTTATCTTCATTAATGTTGTCATCTGTCGGTCCTGTTACAGCTTCAAGGGTCTTGGTAGGTAGGCGTCTCTCCATAATTTCGGTTAATCTTCTTATTTTCTTTAATTTTGCATTTTGGTGGTCGAAATTTTGTTCTGGGTATATATGAGCCCTTGCTCATATATATCTTCCTTCCCCTGATCACATCGTAGCACTTTTTACTCTGTTTTTAGCACATTTTTTCTTGTCCTGATCGCATGGTACAAAAACACATCTGCTCGCTTTGAGAGCCTAATGCATTCTCATCTTGGATAGCGTTCTTTTGTGAGGCCCACTTCTCCAATTTCAAACTTCCCACGTCCCAGTATCCATTTTTCAACTTTTGACCAATCAGAAATCCGTTGCCATGGCAATTGACTTTGTTTGTTCGGAAATTCTGAACTAATATTAGTTTCCCTTTTTATAAAAGGCGTTTCTGTATTCTGATGTGTCCTTTGCATTTTTACCTTTTATTTAATAACATATTTGACTTTATTTCTTCTCATTTAATTTAATTAACTTTTTAACATTCTTAATCCAAAGTTCGACTGTAGCGCTTTCGTTTCGTAGTGACAAGATTTATAATCAATGCCCTAAGCGGATTTTTCCGAAATCAAATATGACTTCTTCTATTATAACCTAATTTCTTAGGCTATTACACTTTAACATTTAATCTTTACTTTTACATAAATACTATTTTCCCTAGCTAGGCCTAATTTACTTTCCTCACATCTTAATTTACATTCTTTATTCCTGATTATTTTTAAGTACAATTATTTTAATAGCCGGCATCTAGGCCTAGTTTGTTATACTACACAATTACCGTCTTTTTTTGTTTACATAATTTAGGCTATCCACTTTGAAGTGATAATTTTTCTTATTGCTTATAATTTATGTTTTTTTAAGTCTAAAGTTATTTCTAATTTTCTTCATTTTACTATTATTTACCCTAGTTTTAATATTATTATTATTATAATGTTTTAAAATTTTTATATATAAATTTAGTCAATTATTTAACCCGGTTAGGTTTGATTCTGGTATTCTGTACAATTACCCAGATTCTTTGCATCGGACATTCTGGCCGCTGCACTACACACACACACACACACACACACACACACACACACACACACACACAGACCTACACACACACACACACACATACATACACACACACACACACACACGCACATTGTTTTAGGAATGGTAAAATGAATTTTAGTTAGTTAATTAGTTAGGTATGTTTAAAATAAATTTAGGGGTATTAGGATGACTTTCATGTATATTATGATGGATACTCGAATTATAAGAATGGGATTTTAATATATTTAAATGGTGTTTAGTTTTTTTAAGATTGCCTGCAAAAGACTTGGAGAATATTCATTTTGGCTTTAGGTATATTAGGATCAATGTTCGTTTTATAATAATGGTGTTAAGGCATATTAAGATGGATTTAGAATTTATTATTAATGATAATTGTAAGCATCTTTATTTAATTATTTCAAATGAATAAAAATTGTTTACTATCATAATCTTAAATAAATTAAATGATTTATACCAAATATATACTACTCAATTCGAACAAAATCTTAAAGCCTCCAAATTGAGGCTTCCATTACAAATAGTGAAAGTATTAGATGCATAAAAAATATGTGAACGTAGAGTCTGATGCTCATAACTTTTCACTTTTCGGAAAAACTTATATTATTAAAAAGTATTCTTGTTTGTGCCTGGTCTGAAAGATATGATAGAGAGGGAATTTCATATCCGGGAGGGTGTGATTTTATAAAAAGGAAACAGGTAAACCTGAGACGAACGAGAATGCAGTTATAGCAACTCATCTAACTTTATTTCAAACCTTTATCTTTCGCAATTCTAAGTTTTGCAATATCTCATCAGTAGATAGTTTTATGTTATATAAAACGAAGCGGGAGGGGAATGCGAAATAATTTAATATTTTATAACAAACGAAATTCTCTGTTATTAAAATTTCTCGTTATGGTTATGTCATCTTTATTTGTCGATAGAGTGTTGTAACTGTCGGTTGTAGAAGGATTTAAATTTTAAGCATACACTGTAATAAACACAAACACCCTCTACGTGATATATCACAAACCTAAGACCATTTACAATGTAGCTTGGGTTAGATATTTTACTATATTCAAACTTTTTTATTTTGTTATTTTTTATTTCACTCTTAGTAATTACTTTGCCGTATTACATGATAGCTACAACACACACATTATATATATATATATATATATATATATATATATATATATATATATATATATATATATATACATATACATATGTTCATTTGAAATTTGCGTATACGTTGATTAGTTGACACCTTGTTCATTTGAATGCGACCCATATATATATATATATATAAGGAGAGAGAGAGAGAAAAGAGAGGGAAGGTGAAAGTGAGATAGAAAATAAGAGAAAGAGACAGAGCTTGAGAGATTGAGAGAAAGAGAACTAGAAATTGAGAGAGAGTGAAAGAATAAGGGGGTGCGCGTGGGCTGAGTGATTACTTGCTGTTGATAAAGTCAACAGTTTTCGAACAACTTGAAACTTGAGACCTTCAACTGAATGATTAATTACCTGCCATAATAACGATATAATCATTTACCCATTTACCTATAATTGGTGATTAATTGAGGTAATATCATCGACAGTCAGTCTGCTGAATCAATTTGCTTTGTGCCGACATAATACCCAGTGCTTATTCCTATCTATAGTGTTTGTAGATTGGTTATGGTTCGATGTATCTCTATATCCTTCAACATTGAATTCTTCTAATCGTTGATTATGCGTTCGTAATTATTGGAGATTATTTCGGCTTATTTGTATCGCCTATTATAATGTATATTTCCAAATTTGCAAATTTATGTTATCTATTACATTTAATCAATGAAACTACTGCTTAGTAACTATCCGATACCTAGGAAAGGTTCTCCATTTCCTGTCACCCCTATTTCTTTCTTTCCCCTTTCTATTCTATCAACCACTTCCTCTGCTTTAACCCACAAGGGGATGTAACAAATAGACAAATCTTTATGCATTAAGCGCAGGGCGGACGAGGAGAATTAGAGCCTCAAGGCTAAAATCGACAAGCGTACTAAGAGAAGGACAGTGTAAATGCAACAAGCGAAGGGCGGACTAGGGGGAGGACTCTAGCAATGCCACAAGCGACAGGTGATGAAGGGAAAGGAATGAGCAAATGTCTTTTGCAATAGGTGGACCAGAAGGAGTTTGCAAGGCTAAAGCGACAGGTGAACTAGGAGAAGGAGAGTGGAAAGCTAAAAGCGACAGGTGGACTAGGAGAAGACATGACTAAATGCTGATAAGGGACAGGCAAATCAGAGAGGCGGAGGAAATGCTACATGCGACAAAGGGACTAGGAGAAGGAATGTAGAAATACTTCATGCGACACTCGGTCTAAGAGTTGGACTTTGCAATCTTAAGATTGACAAGGGGACTAGGAGAAGACATGACTGAATGCTACAAGGGACAGGCAAATTTGAAGGACTGAGGAAATGCTAAATGCGGCAAGCAAACTAGAAGGAGCGTGGAAATACTGCATGCGACACTCGGACTAAGAGTTAGACTTTGCAACCTTACAATTCCCAAGGGGACTAGGAGAGGACATGTCCAGATGCTACAAGGGACAGTCAAATCAGAAGGACTGAGCAAATTCTACATGCGACAGGCGGACTAGGTGTAGCATAGAGCTAATAAGGGGGAATTTGTATCAAAAAATTATGTAAAGCATAATTGACTATCTGCGATCTACATTGCCTTATAGAGTCTCGCTGCTTAGATTGAAACCTTTACAATAAGTCCAAGCGGTAGACTTTGAACAATCGTGTAAACTAACCCTAATAAGGTAAGTATTGTTTAAGTCTTCCTGCTTTGTCTAGTTAGTCTTGAGTTGCTTTTTTATTTCTTTTCAATCCAAGTAAAAGCGAACACCTAAAGAACTAACAATATAACTAACACTATTAGAACGCTAATAAAAGTATCATTAGTCATAAAATACAAAGAACTTAGAAGTTATACTTATATTTAAAAGCTATATAAACTTGATTGATATTTAACCCTCGGGAAATCGTCAATAAGAATCTTTGTATTTTGAAATACAGTCATTAAAAACATGACGTTATGCAATGTGAACGTAATACATATTAGACTGTTCAAGTACAACAGTGCGGTAATACAGGAGAACGTGGAAACGCTGCAAGGGACGTGTGGAGTCGTCTTGATAAATGTGGGACGAAGCCGGGGCTTAGGATATCAGCGTCAGAGGAGGAGGAAAGGAATCTTCTTCTTTACTTTAACGACTATTATACAATTTATCATAACAATAAGAAATTATTCAACCTTTTAAACCACTTTTCATACTTACAGTAAAACTTCAACCGTATCTGAAATGCATCTGTGCTAAATAAAACCAACATTCTGACAGAGACATATAGTGAAACGGAAAATAAAATGCTGAAGAATATAATTGAAAAGTATACAGCAAATGTTAGAGAAATATAGGTAATAAACTATTGTGAAAAATAATTAATAGTTGGAATTATTTTTAGTTGTTCATTAATTAGAACTCAACCCTACTGAAAAATCATAGTAAATGATAATAGGCGTAACCCTATTGAAAAATCATAGTAAATGATAATAGGCGTAGAAATGAAAATACTTGCTAATTGAAATACTAGTAGTATATCAGTAAAAACTTGAAAAGTTCATTCTATAAAAATACAGTGATCTTTCGTTATTTGCGGGGGCACGTTCCCCAAACTTACCGCAAATACTGAAACAAACTGCACATGGAAAGGGCAGAGTTAAGTTCCACATCAAATATTCTAACATTAATTACAGCTATTTTGTACACTTACAATACAGTATGATATATATGAATTTACATTTTCTTATGGCTTACTTTCATTTTCCTTCAATCCGAAAACCATATTAATTTGCCCGCGCGCGCGCACACACACACACACACACACACACACTTCCGCACACTCACACACACGCATACGCTCACACGTATTCTTAGAGGGTAAACACTATCAACTAAATTTGTAAACACCTTATAGACAAATAATCTTTAAAACACTATTAATTTGATTTTTAAAAACATTTTACTTTAATTTGCTTACGATTTTATCTAGCTCTTTAAACACTTCTTTCAGCTCTTGATTGAATTTTTATGCCCGTTCTAGAGTGGGAGCAATTTCAGTAACCGATGCAGCCAACATATTTCTCTAAACATAGAAATTCACAGACAGTTTTTAAAGTCAACCTCGGCGATGCATATTTTACGATCTCTTCGTCTCCGTTATACAAGATAGTAACAGGTTCGGTAATTAGTTCTACCAGCTCTTCTTTTGTCAAATCTTGGTGAACTTTACTAAAATCTACCAACATCTAGATTGTTAATGCCTTCAAATCATTTACCATGGTAAATAAATAAAATACCACATGTGGTATTGAGTCAATATCAGTAACGTTGTTGTCGGGACATTGTCCTGGTTAAGACAGTTTGGCCACAGTCTCTTCCAACAGACATGCATCGATGATGGTTTTAGTTCGTCCACTGACTCTTTTCTTTTAGAAATGCAATTGACGATATCATATTTTTTTTCTAGCATAGGTTTACTTTTAGAGTTTCGTTAGTTTCCGCCGAAATTAAAGTTTCGTGTTTAATATAGTTCATTTAATAAAATAGTTCAGTTTTGGCAGTTGAAGAGAGAGTTCGTAGATCCGGAAGAGGGAATCAAGCTTAGGACTCAGAGAGAGCAGCATTGGGGTTACTCTCTGATCAAGGAGTTAGAGAGGAGTCCAACCTGGGAGCCAGAGAGGAGAGGAGAGGAGAGAACGCTCCCGTGGATCACGACGACATCTCAGGGGAACTGTAAGGATCACCCACGCTACTCAATTCTATATTAAGTACTCGTTAGTTAATAATTATTTAAAATTTCAATTCTTGCAAAAATTAAATGTCAACAAGTAAAGTAAGTAGGTCATTAAATAAAGGGGCATAACCAGTAGGTTTATTAAATTACAAACCATAACACAATAATCTCGCGCCTAGAGATAAATACAATTTACGTATGTTGTATCTAGGATAAGATTAGATTTAAAGCAAATGTTGAATTGTAAAGTGTTCCTGCTGTTTGAATTATTGTTGAAGCTAACTGGCATAATTAAAAATTTTTGTATAATCTAAATGTTGATTAGGCATAAACCTTTAGTAAATTGAAGTAAATTTAATAAGTAATTCATTAACTTTATAAGTAAGTTTTTTGTTGTAAGTTAAATTCAGAAAATATCTATTTAATTTTACTCTAGAATAGAGATTTGGCACTCAACATAAATTTTATATATATATATATATATATATATATTTATTTATATATGAAAAGAATGAAGGGTAATGAACTTCTAATAAAAACCAAAAAACCTGACAGTGAATTCAAGAGACTTCTAGAAAGGAATAATGTGCAAGAGACCCAAAGCTACCAAGCCATTAGTTTGGCTGGGAACAGAAAGGTTAAGGTGTTAAAGTTACGAATAACTATTAAAGTGTTGCACGAAATTCCGATAAAAACAAATCAGAAACTTTGTAATATAATAAAATCCACTAATATTATATTTCACTGGAATTTTAGCAGTTAAATTCACAGAACTCTAGCTAACATCATAAGCATGTTTCCAGGGAATTAAAAATACATCTCTTGGTATATAAGTACACATTTAATAATGCATTCTAAAGGACAAGTCATATAGGAATAAAGGAGAGTTTAACTCCGTGGGTCCTATTTATTTCTACCCTTTTATATCGTATGTTATAAGAGCAAGGCCGCAGTTTCCTTGAAACTATTTTTATACTTAAAGTTAGTTTATTAAACACCGACAAAACAGCCTTTATCACAAGCATGGCCAATCATACATAATGCTATAATAGTCCTTGTAGGCTGTGTGCAAGGGTTCGATTATTTAGCGTCTAGACAACATCAACAAGAGTAACTGCACCAGACATTTATTGCTTGTACTTCGGCGGAGCGTTTAATCCAGTTGGGTTTAATTAATTGAATATTTTATTCCTAACAGTCCAATGTTTGGCAGTAAGATTACTGTTATAAGTATCTTTTATGAGGAAAAGTACAAAAATATACTTTGCAACCATTTTTAAGTTTCTTCATTTCTTGATTTCCATTTGTATTCAAATGTTCTCACTATGTATTATGTTTATTTTTTTTTTAATCCTTAAAACCTAAAATCTTATAGCGGAATATTTGTAAACAATTGCTTAAAAACCTAGATTTTTTTAATGATAAGTTAAATTTATAAAATGATTGAATGAGAATAAAATAAAATATCAATGAATAATATTAAAATGAGTTAAATATGTATAACTATACATACTAATTTCCGCTATATTTCAGCACTCTGTAGCGTCTTATCCCATACCGTCATTCTGGCTCAATTTCCACTATTTTTACCTTTTACTTATAAGTGTCTAAGTGTTACTTATAAGTGTTACTTTTAGGTCATAAGTGTCTAATGGCGTGTTTGTCGCGATTAGACATATACGTATACATGAGTAGATATGCGAGCAAACGGGCTTACAAGTATATTGAAATGCTTAAAAATTGTAGAAATTAATATTTCGTGCTCAGATAACTAAATCAAACACACGATAGGTTTATAATGATAGCTCACTTAATTTTCATGATTTTCGTTTGTTTTGAAAATATTTTTTGCAATAAATTATCAGGGCGTTAATACACGTAATTTTTAACTTGTTTGAGCTTCTTCTTAAAATTTTAAAGTTCTTAAAAGGCTAATGAAAGATGGTCTTCTCTTTTAAATCTAAACATATACGATGATAATTCGGTTAATTTTTATCGTAGGAATATTTTAAAATTAAAAGTTAACTCTAATTGTATTACATTATCTGTAATTTTAGTTGTTGCGTTGAAGTCCTTATTAATATTATTTGTATCAATGTCTAAACATGTAAGAACTGTACAGTATTCATCTACATAGAGAAATAATATAAAAATATTAATAATAATCTTGTTGGAGAAACTTGTACACTGAGGTTACCTTTAATTAGCCAAGTTTTGTTCCATTCGCTTCTGCAAACTTTCTCCAGCTCTCTGTGGTAAAGTATATGCTTCGAAACATTTTCTTGATCTTATATCTTGCCCATGAAATTTGTTCTCTGCAATAATTATATAAATAGTAATAATTTAAGTTTATGTTGGGTTACAGAAAATGAGTTTCGAGCTGAAACAAGGCTCACAGAGCAAGGCTGTGTAATCTTTCCTAATAAGTAACCTCAGGCTTGTGCTAGACGAATGTAATGGCATTGCTTTCTCGTCCCAACTGTAAAAGTTATTGTTCCAACTGTAAAAGACTTTCTGGAGATTTAAACAAGAGTGTAAGTCGAGCCAAGGTCTCCTGTTCCACTGAAAGCGTCCTTTTCATGGGGAAATTTTAACGTATTAAAATATATTGCAAAACAATAATATGCAATTGAACAAAATAATATTATACACTTTATATTTGTTCAAGCATAAGTTTTAGTTTGCTCCATTCTAGTACAGATATCACGAAAGAATAATTTTGTAAAAGTAACTAATAAATTATACTAATTTTTAGCTTTCCTTAAAGTATTTTGTATATTCTTAGTTTTTTATATTATTAGTGCATTCTGTTAAATAAATTTATAGATTTTCTGAATAAAAAACTCAAACAAACTTTATAACAGGATAATGATTAAAGCACTAATTTTAATGACCGAATAATTTTCTTGATATTTTACCTAAAATATAAGATAAATATAGAGCTAACTATTGCTAACGTTTTATGATGCAGACTGTTTTTCTACATTCTCTTCTTCAAATCAATTTCGTCACGCATTCACTATACAAATAGAAATCAAAGGTTTTACTAACTTACGACTAAGAGTTAAATATATTTTTCACTAAACAAAATTTTTAAATAATTCTACAAACTGGCCATTAAGCTGTGTGATGCCTTTAACAAAATTCCCCGTGTATAGTGACACTAAGGGCTAAATATCTGTAAGTTAGGTTTTTAAAATAAAAGTCCAGTAACTGGTTTTCTAGCAGAATTCGGCAAATAGGGGTACAGGTTGTGGTTCGTATCAGATATGCTTGTTTCAAATTTTACCTGCGTCGTCGGTCTACAGGTAAGTGTGGTCCGGAAGTAAACAACGTCCAAGAGTTAGAGTCTGCTTGCGCTGGGTAGGTAGACCGTCAGTGTGTGTGTGTGTGTGTGTGTGTTGCGGTGTGTATGTGCATGTAATAATGTATCTGTGTGTATGTATTAATATATGTGTGTGTGTGTGTGTGTGTGTGTGAGTGTGTGTGTGTGTGTGTGTGTGTGTGTGTGTGTGTGTGAGTGTGCGTGTGCGTTTGTGTGTGTGTGTGTGTGTGTGTGTGTGTGTTGTGTTGTGTGGAAATTAATAATGGATTAAGAACCAACATATATGAGACATTCGAAATATATAAATACAGTAATAATAACAAAATATGAGTAATAATAGAACAAATACAAATACGATCTAAATTTGAACTATATTCAGTGACTATAAATTTAAGGCAACAAGGTAAATTTGGTATTATTGTAATAAACGTGGCAACAATGATACTGATTCTAATTTAAAATATGTTTTATAGTTTACATTATTGCATTATTCATCTCGAATGATGTTGAAACATATCTCTGAATAATAAATATTAATAAGTATTTGTTTTAATTTGAATATCCGCAGTTGTGTGTATATACATATATATAATGTTTAAACAAACATTTAGCAATAATTTAACATTAAGAACATTTTCTATGTTCAAAATTAACCGTAAACGTCGATATTTATAGTGTGAAATATGAAATGATATATAATTGTGCATGTGTTTATATATAATTTCATACTTCACACTATAAATATCGACTTTTACAGTTAATTGTGCACATAGTAAATGTTCTTAACATTAAAATATTGCTAAATGTTTTTATTTCTTATATTGATTCATATACAGTTAAAACAGTTTAATTACAATATTAATTTTAATACCTTTATCTTTAGAGTCAAGTGGGAAGTCAACCTTTCAGTTGGCTTTCAAACACGTCAAATATGTACGCCATGGCATGTCGAATTATACATGTTGGAATTTAATATGTCGAATATTCCAAATTGTTTTAACAATTTCTGACAGAATATTGTCGATGCCGGTAGGTAATAATGACATTCCACCCCCTTGTTTAATTTCTTTAAACAAACTGATATTTTTTAAAGAAATGTATTGAAATATTTTTTTAAGCACTCCTTGAAACATGTTTTATGTCGCTGAAAAATTCATAATTATTTCCGAAACAATTTGCCTGGTTATTTTATTAAAATACGATTTTTCATATTTCGGGAATAAGAGGCTGTTGATAGTGAGTAACTTTGTTAAGGCTAATTACAACTCTCGGGATGTGAGCCTGCGTCGCCCGCAACAAAACTGTGAAGCACTTAATAGGCCTTTTCTATTTACCTATTTAAATATTTAGATTTTAAAGATCGAGATGCTCAATCAGTAACGACAGTGGCCATCCGGGCTTGCCGTATGAAGTGTAATATAAACCCACCGAAGAAATGATTGTTGAAGATGTATGTGCGGGGCCGTGTTTCTAAAATCTGTGAAGTAGATGTTGTTTTACAAAAGTACTTTCAAGTTCGTTTGGGTATTTTGAATTTGGTAATTCTAGATGTCTTCACGATTATTAGTAAAACCTTGTTTTCGATTGTCTGCGTCTCACAAAAATCTGTAAACACTAGACCCCTCTTCTGCGCCTACAGAAGTCCCTTCAAGTAGACAATACATCCTGGCTGGATACAGTAAAACTGTTAATAAACCCCCTTCCAAAGCATTAACCTCCATTAGTCACAAGTAGTTCGTCAGAAGCCTAATGGCAGCGTTGTCTGAGACAGCGCCTGTGCAGATTCCTGCAGCATTGCGAGCTGCCAGTCTTGATGGATTGTCTCAGTAATCAATCCGACGCGTCAGGCGCAGGCTTTAATTAACCGTTTGTTCAGCAGTTGCGGTGCATTCCTAATGTTTAAGGAAATGGGTTTCACAGAATGTCGATAGTACACTTTTAATACTCTTTTCCATAATAAATTTATAAGTTTAAAATAAATGACACTTCGTCAGTAGACTGACGTAACATTTTATTTTCTCCGTTTAAACTCATGATGGTCTGTGACTAATTTACTAGTAAGAGATCAAATGATATACTATTCTTGTCAACTGTTCTCATTTTGTCGCTTTATTAATTGTATATTAATAATTTATTAATTTATATTTTAATAAATCTTTCTACAACTAATTCAATATATTGATATTGAGTTGTATATTTTTATTGCAATTATTTATATGAAAACATCCTTGGCCTAGGTTCTAAACAACTAGAACCGGGTGGCCTGAAGGTGGCCTAATCACTGACATCGACATGCATTGAAAACTATACAACTTATTTTTATAATTTGAACATGTTTACATCTTTTATCCTTTGAATAAAACCCCGGATTACTGGAGGGACCAAATATGCGAATGGTCGGATTATAGATAGTTCACTGTAATGTGAATTTATTATCAAATTCCATATTAACTAACCGTTTTAACCCCGCTGATCTCCTACTTCAAAACATTTACCTATAAATACTTGGACGTTTAGCATTTCCATTAATTTTACCATTAGATATGTTAGAATAAATATATTTTAATGTAGGCATGTAAGAAACTGAACTGTGAAAAACAGAAAAGATGTAGGGGTTTAATAAAAATAGAGCATTACTAAACTGGAAGTGACTCAGAGCGATTAGAAGATTCTGTGATAGATTTAGGATAACATTTATCCTAGATTAAACGGAAGAGGGAATGGAAAAGAGTTTAATAATAAATATTCAATATCAATAATATTTAATATAATATTAAATAATAAATAATGTTTAATAATATTTAATATTCAATATAAATATTCAAAATAAATTATCAAACATCCAATACATATTTACCTAACGAAAATATTGTTATTTATTCATTAGAGAGTTAAATTACAGTTTAACAGTTTTAAAATAATTCAAATGATACTAATGTCTACTTATTAGCATGGCTTAGATGATACAGAGTAGACTGCGTGTGAATTTTCGAGCGTGTACAGCTGACATAATGACGTCATAAACGACCTTTGGACTAGGTTAGGTATGTTCTCGAAGCTTCTTTAGAAATTTCCGTTTTATTTAAAACAAGATGAATGACACCAATTTTTGAGAAATATAAATCTTTCAAGGACAAATGTAGTGAAAATACTTATCACACGGGAACTGCTGAAGTCAGTTCCCGTCACGTAAATAACTCCACGTTTAATTGATTAATGCATCTGTTGTTCGAATGAGCCGCATTGTATAAATGGCTAAATTGATTAATTTCCTCAGAATACATGACAACGGGCTCCACTAGCTTGCACGGTAATTAATTTTGAATACTTGACATTGTTTTTAATATATTTTCTACCGATACCGGTTTGCTAGCTTACGACATACGGTTCAATGGTGAAACTAGTTTAAATTGCCTATACAGCCCCGTGTTTCGTTTAATTTGCAGTTTTTATAGATACTTTGACCATTTTTCCTTTATGTTTGTTACACAAAAACACAGATTTTCTGATAGAGAATATTTACAGAAAATGCATTTAAATACCCATTATTATTAATAAACGTTGTATATATATATATATATATATATATATATATATATATATATAATACATTTTCTTGTTTAATAATTTTAAACAACATAGGTTATTCAAATACAAGAACATTCATTCTCAGGCCTTTATGAATATTTATGAAGCTTTAGAAATACATAAATATAATAATAATAATGAGTTGATAAATGAACAAATACAAGTAAAATTTAAATTTGATAATATATTCAGTGTTTGTAATGTTAGGGCAGCAAAATAAAAAATTTTAACAACATTGTAATTGATTTGGCATAGCTATTTATTTGATCTAATTTGCACATATCTTAATTTTAATTTTTTAATATTCCTGATGATGTTGGTACTGTTAGCCAACGAAAAGCTTTGAATTGTAAATTCAATTATAATTCTTGTATTTGTATTTTGACTTATGTTCTTTATATATATATATATATATATATATATATATATATATATATATATATGTAAGATTTTAAACGGATAAAATATTTTTAAAAACGAATATTAGTCATGTGAGAACATTACACAATAGTTGTAAAAGTATTCTACATCTAACTTTTACGTAAAATAAATTGTTTCCATTAATATTACCTCATACAATAAATCAATTAAATTATTGATTCAGACAATCGCGGCTACTAAATTAATAGATATAGGCCTGAATCAATCCTAAATCTAATCGTTAAACATATTCCTGTTTCTTGAAAAAAAACTTCACATGATACAAAGAGAGAATTTAAATAATTTTTAAAATTATGTTTTCATTTCCTAAATAATATTATTCATAAAATGGATTTTGGAAGCTTTTACTTTATTCATATTATTGTGAAGTATCTTTTGATACTGAAGTGAGCGATATTCCTGTGATGTTCTAATGTAACTTAGGAGAAGTTACTTGACAAAGGTGAGTTACTTAATTGTGCAGTAAAAAATAGTAAGTGTGACTCAATCAGCAGAGAGACTTATATATCAAAATGTTCAAATAATAAATAGACTCAAGTAAAGAAATGTTAAAAAACATAGAGACTCACATAACAGATTTTCTAATAAACGAGAGACTCAAAGAATCGGAAGTAACAGGATTACAAATAACATTGAAACTCAAATTACCCAGAGGCTCAAGTAACAGAGAGAATCAAGGAACAAGAGAATCAAATAATATAGAAACTCAAATAAGGTAAAGAAACAAAGAGAGATTTAAGCAACACAGACTTAAATACTAGTAGTACTAGTAACAATAAGCTCAAATAACACAGAAACTCAAATAATAAAGAGACACAATTAACAAAGAGAGTCAAATAACTGAGCGACTCAAATACAATAGGCTCAAAGAACATAGAAACTCAAAACAGGAATAAAGACAAATAGCAGGAGCTCTTAAATACCGAGAGACTCAAAAAACACAGGAATTCACGTAACAAGAGGCATAGAATTTCAATTAACAGAGAGACACAAATAACAGAGAGACTCAATTACCATGGCATCATAAAACATAGTAACTTACAACACAAAGAAACTCAAATAACAGGAGTTCTTCAATAACACAGAGATTCAAATATTAGGACTTAAATAACGCAGAGAAACAAATAACAGAGGGGCTCAAGCAACAGAGAGACTCAAATACCAGAAATCCTCAAATAACAGAAATACTCCAATAATAGAAGAACTCGAATAACGTAGAGAATCAAGTAGCATAGAAATTCAAACAACACAGATTTAAGCAACACAGACTCAAATACTAGTAGTACTCAAGTAACAAGATACTCAAATAACTGACAAACTCAAACACAGAGAGTCTCAAATAAGAGAAATACCCAAAGACTACAGATACTCCAAAAACATAGAGGGTCATTAACAAAAAAAAAATTAAATTGTAACAAGAATAGATACTTTCAGCACTGTCTACCTCTAAAAGGAAAACATTTACCGTATTATTATAAAAAGAAAAAATAATATTTTGTAGAACGTTTTGCGAAAGCGTTTAGTTAACTCTACGTTCCTTGAATAACAATCCAAATGTTAGTTTTTTGTCTCTCGCACGAACCCTAGAGGAATGATAATATTTTATCTAAATATTCATGGGCGACGGAAATCGATTTTTCTGTCGTTCTGTGCTTTGCATAACTCGCAAAGAGATATAACACGGGAGTGTACAGAGAAAATAACTTACAACTAACTTTGTTATTGAAACAAACATACACATTACAAGTTTACTCTGCAGACTCAAAGTGTCGTGCATTTTGTCTGTTTTAAATTTACTGCCATATATCTTTCTGTTTGACAATAAATTATATAAATTAAATTTTAGAAGGAAATTCGCTCTTGAAGTTTTATTTTGCGTTACACTATTAGACATATTATTCCCTCCAGTTGGGAACCGGAAACATAGATTTCTCTTATAGCCAACACAGGAAGTTATATTGTCGTTTCCTTAGTTCTGCCTTCATCTATCTCCCCGTCTTTATCTGTCCCCTTACAACAAGAACTCATCACTTTACTACCTCAGGAGACAGTTGCTAAGTGACCCTGCATCATCTCGTCTTTAGGAGTGCGATTGTACCATTTATATCCTCTGGCAATGGTTTTTATATCACTACCCCAATCTTACATCCACAATCCTTTCATACCGTTCCCAACCTATCAGTCTTACAGTCGGATCGTCAGAGAGTTGGATGAAAACAAATTTATTTCATTTGACTTTTGACAGAATAATCAATATCCAAAGAACAGAGCTTCAATAAACATCCAAAGAGTGAATGCGAAATTCAATATATTTCCCCCAGATATTTTCATTCAAAGTATTTAAAAATTGATAAATAATGTAATAAATCCTTATAACTGCATAATATTTTTGTATGATATAACCTCATTTCCATAGAAGTAAAATATCTTTAGGATTTTAAACAGACATTAGGGTGTGATGGAGAATTTCGTCTACAGTGCTGAAGAAGTATCGGGAAGGAGACAAATAAAGTTCTAAAACTGAAGGTAAACAAAGGATATTACAAGAGAACATTGAATAAGAAATAAATGCATGCATTGCGAAGAAGGGGAGAGAAAAGGGATTAAGTGATTGGAACAGATAACGATGTTAGTGTTCTAGAGAGATTAAGAACTTATGTGAAGATCAAGTGAAAAATACGAGTACCACGTTGAAATTATCTAAAAAAGAGATATAAAGGTCAAGATTTAAGCTAGGTTCGGAAACCTTTAACTATTGCTAATATTGAAGTCAATTATGATTTTAAAATTATGATTTATGAGATTATGATATGAAAATGGAAAAATAATATTTTTCAAACCAATAATTGTTAAATACAATTAAAATGTTTTTTAATATTACATATAAAATGTATTATAGTAAGGCTACAGATAAAGCACACTAATGCTCAATACCGTCTACAACTTTAAAATGTCTAATCTCGTCATACAAGTTTCGGCAGATATGTTACCATCATTAGTGATTTATATTATTAAATGTAAGTTCTCGTACCACTAGTTTTAATTAGCGATTGAACTTGCCTCAGGCTGTGAAATTTAGCAATTGAAAAATCGTAAGCAAATAAAATTAATTGTAACTAAACTTAATATTTTTAATTATTTCCAACAGTTCGGTTGTATGTTATATTATTTAGTTAAGTTGTATAAAGGTTTCTGTTACAAGTTTTATGTTTATATTATAGATACTGCTTTCCTGTTATAAATCATCAATAATACAAGATGATACAAACACGGGAATACATTTATTACAGGAAACAAATGAATTACATATTCGCCAGCCACAGTACCGGCATAATGAAGAACAATCATCTGTGACACATAGCAAGAGTTTATATATTGAATTTATTTATATTTTCATCCAAACTATTTATATTTTTCCAAATATATTGAATGTATTAGGCAGTGATGATGGCAACATTGTTGCAGAGACGTTAACGTTAAAGCTACGTATATTCTTTGAGAATTAATATTTATTTTTTATTCTCGTTTGTAAAATATAGTATGAGAGTATATTTCATATCAGATCAAAAAAATGTTTCACATGTGTTTTTCGAATTTCAAAAAAACAGTTTTAAAATTATATAAGATATTAGTATTTAATTACATTTCAATGTAAAAAAACATTTCACAATTTTATGTACAGTTTCCTAATTACCTTAATTTGCATACATTTATATTATTATTTATATAGGAAACTGGCTCAGTACCTTTGTCTTCGTACGGGGTTGTTGTGTATTTATATTACAATAATTTATATTTGTATTTCAGTAGAATGTAATTCATTGAGAATAAATCCTGATAAATATATAAAAAAAATGAGCTTACGAATATTGTTTTAAAATACCAAGAGAAAGAAAATTCGTTTGCTAGTAACATCATATTTGTAAGGTATAACTAACTGAAAGATGAATAGCAACAAACATTTACTATTATATGTTTAATTGTGTTTAAAAGTGATTTTTATTATCAGGTGATTAAACCATGTATATAATGGAGTATAGATAATTGAGTGTTGAAGGAATTATTAAAGCCAGTAGCGTGATTGTATTTCTGAATAAAAATGTGTTTACAAGAGACCCTAAGAATGTCCATGTAAAATTTCAGCTCAATTGGACCAGTAGGCACACACACACACACACACACACACACACACGCACGCACACACACACACACACACACACACACACACACACACACACACACACACAACACAAATACACACACAACACACACACACACACACACACACACACAACACAAATACACACACAACACACACACACACACACACACACACACACACACACACACACACACACACGCATACACACACACACACTCACACACACTCACACAAAATCACACACAAACCCACACACACACACACACACACACACACACACACACACACACACACACACACACACACACACAAACACACACACACACACACCCAAACAAACGCACACAGACACACACACACACACACACACACACACACACACACACACACAAACACACACACACACACACACACACACACACACACACACATACACACACACACACTCACACACACCAATAGGTTTTTATGTTATAGTAAAGTCAACTATTTAAAAATATCTGAATAAGCACTGAGAAAGAGTTTATATTGTTTTAACATGATTTTTCTAAATTAACTGTTTAAATATAGCTGATGTTAATACAAAAGAATAAGAATAACCAAAATATAATTCACTATATATATATATATATATATATATATATATATAAACATTTTACAGTAACTATAATGCACTGTTTTTAATGAAACGTTTACTGTGTAGCAACGTCTTTGCTATTGAAAAATTTGTTTAAATTTTTTTCTAAGTTCAAAACGACTACATAGTTGCACCTGATGTTAGCTAAGTGATACTAATGTATTTAATTTTAAACTTTATTCTTTCCATTTCTAAAATGTTTCTCTTTAGTTCATATGCATCGGTTGCTTAATGCAATAGTTCTATATAAAAGGTATTCAGAAAATATGGACATCAGTTCATTACTAAAACGTAAAATATATTTAATATTTTACTTAAAATTTTTAGTTTGATTATTATTAGTATAAAAATGTCAACATCCATTAGTGCTTATACCGTCATACATTTGTAAAGGAATATGACGAGTAAAGAACACATATGAAGCAAAGTAAACAGCGATAAATTTGTAGAACTCTTTCTGAATTCTACTCTTGCTGCAAGCTACAATAAAGCGTCTATACAATAGACAAG
>JBAIZL010000002.1:261795654-261833154 GCA_036971475.1 Prosapia bicincta
TAAGAGGGCCCTATGTATAGCCTAATTAACACAAAAATTGAGTAAAACGTTTCCCTTCTACTTATAACTTGTAAGATATCTGACGAAAACTTATATGATTGTAGTCGAAAATCGAATTACTTTTAGGTTTTAAGTGAATATCTTTATTAAATTACTAATATATAGACTACGTATAGGCTAAATTTTAGACAAAATATGTAGAGAATTTAGTTTTGAATAGATAAATAGGTCAATATTAGACACCTGTTAAATCAGAACAGAAGAATAAACAAATTCTGTTATACATTTTTATTATTAAAAAAACTTCTGTCAACTAGACATATATGCTTTAAAATTAACATCTACTGTTTATTATTTAGATTCGAAAAACTTAAAATACTAACAACACGACAAAGCTGATTAGTTAACTCCTTAAAAAACCGAACTATTTAATAATCATGTTCTTTACACTATTTACTACTGATAACAGTAAACAAAATACAGTAATACTATAATGATTTTTACGTAGCCTACCTGCTACCTTGTTTTCATTTACTCGTATCATCTTTTTCAAGAGCAAAGTAAATTACTTCCTATGGATATAGACTATATATATGAACAATAATTTATGTAGGTTTTTTATATTATTAATCTGTAAGTGACCATAAAGTAATGTAACAATATTATTATGTAAGACATCATTAATATGTAAATATTTTAACACAATACTGTAAATACATTGAGTATGTTTTATAACATCAAGTTATGTAATTGTGGTTGTTAGATAATTAATTGTTAATAATGAACAGAAATAATATTTTTTTAAATTGAAAGGAGTAATTTGCTAAATGAAAACTTTCACCTTATCAATGCCTGTATGTATTTATTATTAGGTTTTATGATGCACTTTGCAGTAACACAGCTTATTTCATTTCTATGAATAAAAGTTCTTTGCATACTTCATTTAAAAGCGGCAATGTTTCCACCATTACTTTACTTTTAAAAAAACTATAAATTGAGTAGGTTAATCGAAACAAAACGGTAAATTATAACTTTTCGTTATATTGAGTTGGAACGCCTCTAAATACTACAAAAAAGAGGTAAATAAAAATCAATAGCATCATTATTCTTGTCGTTTAATTATAAGAGCACTATGTAATTTTTTATAACTTTTTTAAACTCTAATATTTTTTATACCAAAAAAGAAAAAAGTACCGTTATTTTTAGGTTTTCAATCATTGCCTTAACTTTAAACATTGATTAATGAAATACCAATTGCTTAATCGAATTCAGAATTTAAGTCAACATAACTGGATAAATTTTATGAATTTCAGAGTTTTATCTTCACATTATGTGTTATTTGTTTACATAACAAGTTTCTTCATCTCGGAGTGGTCGGAAAATTTTGTATTTGGTCGCGCTGTAGGCTAATCCTTATTACATTGACATTTACGATACGTGATTATAAAAAACATTAGTAATTCGGTTTTTTTACAAAAACATTATTACTTATTATAGTGATTAATGTGTGGGCCTGTAGCCGATTACAGTGGAGGGAAAGCGTACAATCCACTTTATCCTACAATATAGAAAATATAAAGTTATAACAAAATTTATTGCTTGGTAAACCTAAACTAAACATATAAAGATAGAAGAAATGAATTGATTAAAAACATTTCTTTAAATTTATTATGTTAATATAACATTTATAGTCTATAAAAAATGTAGTTTAAAAAAAAAAAAGCCTTTACCTTGATGTGTGAGTCTGATCGCAATTATATACAACACAGATGAACTATCCACATAGCAAAGACACCGTCACTTATAACTAAATCAACTAATTTCTCACGCAACAGAACACTGTCAAAATATAGTATATAATTAACCCGGTTTAATGTCACGGCTTGTCATCGTCGTTTATAATTGTTAAATCTATATTAAAAATTGAAGGGCTAGGTATGGAATCGGAAACGTCAACTTTTTTGCCGGGTGTACTAGTACAAAAGTACTAGTACGAAAGTACTTGTACTTTCGCGGCAACACTTTGAAACTTTACTCAGAGCAGGGTAAAACCCAGAATGAATGCGGCCCGTCCTTAATCCTTTGCCTTTGTGTGAGTGAGCCGACCTATGCGAAAAATATGTAGTTGTAAATATGACTAGCCAAGTATAGTTTGTGAAATATGTATTGTGACCCTTTGCAAGGTTTGGCACTTGGCGAAGACAAAGCAACCCAGGTAAAGTTTAGAACCAGTGGCCAACATCTGTTGCTGTTGTAAACCAAAAATAGTACTGTTGCGGTAAATGTAAGCCGGAAACTAAGATGGAAATTGTTTTAAGAGGTCTGGAAATTCAAAAATATTTGCTCAAATTTATACGCACAAATATATACTAATATTACGATAACTTTCTTGTCTAAATCATGGTAACTTTGGAAAGAAGTGCACTTAACTACTAGCTTTCAGAAAATTGTTATAGATATATAAGATTCACAAAATATTGGGTAGATAGTTCTCTTCACTAAGATTGAGTGTATATGTGCTTCAGGTATGCTATAATTCTCCTTATTTCTTAGTACCATGGGTATCCTTAGTCAAACGAATTTCCACCTACACTTATTTGCACGTTTTCATACAAGCGACGCCTATTTACTATCCTGATATAGATTCCGTCTACCTCAGGTATGTAACTGCACACGTTAATTCCATGATCATACATCTGCAAAGGGACTGTACCTTAATCTATCTTATAATGCAATTTATTTTCAACTGTCATTATTACCTATTAAAACACATAATTTTTAAGTGTAGCCTATTCTGTTTATACCAAAACAAAACAAATGAAAACTCTTCCCGAGTTTATATAAAATCATTTTTCCATGCTACAACACTTTATAAATTTCCCAACTATATAAGACTTCTTCCTAATGGAAAATGCTCCATATTTCTTATCAGATGATTACTATCAGCCCTGATATCGATAGAAGCTGCAGGCAATGGTAAAGAAGACAACCGCAGCAAAAACAACAGAGCTTCTTCTACCCTGACTGACTGAGTTATTAAAAATCTTTTTTTTATTTAAAAGAGAAATGTACATATATATATATATATATATATATATATATATATATAATTGTGTGTGTGTGTGTGTGTGTGTGTGTGTGTGTGTGTGTGTGTGTGTGTGTGTGTGTGTGTGTGTGTGTGTGTGTGTGTGTGTGTGTGTGTGTGTGTGTGTGTGTGTGTGTGTGTGTGTGTGTGTGTGTGTGTGTGTGTGTGTGTGTGTGTGTGTGTGTGTGTGTGTGTGTGTGTGTGTGTGTGTGTGTGTGTGTAGCTTTACAGCACTGTTTTCTTGTATTCACTTATCACTTTCACTATATCTACTTAAACAAAAATATTACTTCGTATTTATGCGAGTTTGATGGAGACAAGACCAGTTTTTGAAAGTTAACTCGCATAAATACCAAGTAATATTCTGTTTAAGTACATATAGTGAAAGTGATATATATATTATTAATTCTCAAATGAAATTATTTTTTCTTGGTTAATATATATGTTCAATTATATCCTAATGTAGCCACAGACCTATACCGTACTAAATGAGTTTTGAAAATGCTGATCCTGTTCATCAGTGAAAAGCTTTAGTTTGAAATAAATTTATGAAGTAAAATAAAATATTCTTTTTTATGCAAATCTTTGTTTATCCATATATTTATATTTAAACACACACACACACACATACACACACACACACACACACACACATATATATATATATATATATATATATATATACATAGAGAGAATGAACTAGAGAGAGAAAGGTAGATGCTGTTTTTAAATTTAAAGATTGAATTTTCCAGAGAATTTAATTGCTACGGTTTATAATTTTAATCATATATAATGAATGAAATACCTAAGTTTTTTGGAAAGTAATTTTTTAAAATTTAAGTCATAAGCCTATGTCATAATATTTTATGTAAACATTTAAATTATACTAATATAAGAGTGACAAATTAACTTTATTCTTAAATTACTATGTATTTTCTGAACTACAAATTTAAACGATTTACCTTTGCTGGTTATATAACCTAAAAAACGTCAGTTCGACCTCAGCTGGTGATAGTGTACTCTATAAGTCTTCTAATACTCTATGTTTGTACTTCCTCAATGTAACACGCTCCTAAATTTACTTGCCTTCCTCTTGCTACAGGATATAAAAGTGCTAAAAATATGACTGTCAATTGCAATTAAACTAGTTTTTCAGCAATAGCTTTGATATTTTGCATAAGGTCAAATTTTAATGAAAGTTAAAAGTGTGTTAAAGTATTTACTCAACATTTTGTTTTTAAATAATTGGAATCTAATTTAGTTATATATGAATATATATATAAGCAGATATTTATATACGATCTAATTTTATAAGCAGATGTAATTTGTTATTTGTGAGAATGTGTTTGTAAATAGGAAAAATCGATCAATGTATTTATAAAGATTTAAATGCAATCTGAAGGGCACAATTTTATGTAGGATTTTCAAAGTACAATAAAAAGTAATAAAAAGTATAGGGGATCGATCATACCCTAAAATACTGAATATTGTCGACGTCTAGAAGGAACATTTTATATGTCATTATTGATTGAAACTATCATATCTTTAAGTAAAGTATAGTATTTTAGTTTTTTACTATTTATTATGCTAAGATTAGGCAATAGTGTAAATAATTTGTAACTACTATTGCTTGTTATCATTTCTGCATTTCTCTTTACAAGGATAATATAAACTACATGAACTTTCCTTTTTAGAGCACGAAGAAGATGACACGTGTATCCTTTATTGGAGGAGGACAAACATTGTTTAAAGCAAAAGAATACATTCAAACAAAGGAATATTTTGTTTGAAATATTGCCTATCAATGATGTGTTTATCCATTGTTAACAGCAATTAATTTTATGGTATTAAGTTTATTTTAGAAAATCCAAATCAGAACGTGGAATAGTCTACCTTAATGTTTATGTATACAGAAAAGTAATAAAAACTGCAACGTTATGTGAATATGGGTGTGCCTAAAAGTTGTGTATTACCATATCTGTACGTGTAATAATGTGTAATAATATGTATCTATATGTGGTTGATGATAATGCTAAAATTCAAACTGTTATTATTTTTATTGTTATTTCAGCAGTATTTCTTATTTCAGTATGCCTTATGTTTCAGATAAGGTATTTAATCTCATTCAACAAACCTCTTTCTTACTAATTTCCTGTTGCAGGTTCGCTCTCCCATTATTGTGTAGGCAGAGAACATTAAATTATAAAATTTATCAAAGGTTTAGAGCTGAAGCTCGTTAAATTACATTTTTAATATCCCAGTATTTTAAAGTACAGTTTTTTTACAATGTTGAGCATAATTTATATTTCTTTTACTGTGAGAAAATCGTTTTTTACGTCTTTATGTGTTACGTCTTTGTAAAGGCACAATTTTCCATTTTTTTAGGATATTCACCTTCTTTACCAACAACTCCAAACTGCTATTTTATTTTTTTTCTTTCAAACTTCTTTCCAGAATTATTTTTGCTTCATCAATAGATACACCTTCTTTTTGAAGACTTTTATACATTTATCTTCTCTAATTCTTACTTCGTAAAAAGATAGCATGTTGTATGAACTGATAAGTCTTATACCCTTACACTAATGAAATGAATATTAATTAAGCTAAAGTTTAATTACACTATGATTTAGTAGGTATGAAGTTTTAAACAAAACTTTTTGTATACAAGCTGCAAGGCCTTTGTGATAATTTACTTAACACGTACTTCAGTAACTTGTCCCAAGGGCTCGGCGGTAGAATTTCATTAGTAGGATGTCATCTTTCCTTGTTCTTATAAAAGGTTTTATAACATCGACTATTTTGGGCATGACTAGTTTACTGCAATGGGCAAAGACACACCCGACTGCGTGACAGAATAATGTCTTAAGGGATCGGCTCCCTTTTACAAAACTGGAACTACATAGTGAAATTACGTTGTCCCTTTATGTTTAAAAATAGTTTTCAGATAATCCATATATACACTTGTAGCCGTATAAGATTGGATAAAAGAAAATGCGGTTTATTTTTGAGAGAAGTACATAAGCATCTAAATTTACTATTATATGGAGAGCTTTCGGAAAATTAATTGTTTCCATCATCCGGCATAAGCATATCTAAAGTAAACCAAATTAGATAATAAACAAACATATTTTAAGTTATAACTTTTACAAAAAATAATATATCCGAAGTTATAAAAATATCATCAAGAATTACATGAAGAATAACACTCAATATTGAGTGTTAGAGTAGAAAGGATTGTTAAAATTACCGGTTATACACGATTCGTTATTATGTTCAACAAATTTTATATTATAACACAGTCATTTATTCAACCTACTTTTGTAAATGTTCACAAAAAATAAATTAAACGATAGACTACTAACTTCATAATATTTCACTCATTTATAACAATAATGAAGTTATTTGTAACATAAATTACGACCGTAGTATTTTGATCTTATAGATAAATACGATTTTTTTTTTTACTTTAGTAGCACTACAGTATTAAATAATAAACGAATAAATTGTTCATCTACACTATTTACATGGAAGAGATTTTTTTTGAGATGTGTGACATTTTAAATACTATTTTAGAAATTAATTCAGTTTTATCGCTTTATAATGTAGAAGTTGAAAGTAACTCAAGTGTTAATTATTAAACACAATATATTTTTATAATGCTTTCCGTCGATCAAGTTTTTAACACGGATGAGGCCGGACTGTTTTGTAAAATAATGCATTCACTAACTTTCTTATCTAAGGAGGAGAAATATGTTGGGGCAAAATGCCGCAAAAGATAATATGATTGTTCTGCTGTGCTGTGGTGCTTACAGACTAATATTATCTCAATAGGACATGGCTTAACGGTGAAGGATTTTAAGACATTAACAATGATGGTGTCAAAATTCTTTTAAAAGGTGCGAACCAAGATTTGACGGAAGAATACAGACGGAAGTACAGTGTAACTGTAATTATTGTTAAAATTTTTAATGTGGAACGAAATCTTCTCCTTTCCATATACAGTTGATTTCAGTATTCACGGTTTCACTATTTGCGGTAAGTCCGGAGAAAGTATCCCCCACGAATAACGAGGCATGCTTGTATATCGATGCATTATATTCTTTTTATATTTAGAATCGTTCCCTAAACCAAATTAAAAATTTGGTGATCAATGTAGGTGTGTTCGTCATGATGTTAGTAGGATACATTCACAACGACAATTTATATGGAATTTGGTGATCAATGTAGGTGTGTCGTCATGATGTTAGTAGGATACATTCACAACGACAATTTATATGGAATTTGGTGATCAATGTAGGTGTGTTCGTCATGATGTTAGTAGGATACATTCACAACGACAATTTATATGGAATTTGGTGATCAATGTAGGTGTGTTCGTCATGATGTTAGTAGGATACATTCACAACGACAATTTATATGGAATTTGGTGATCAATGTAGGTGTGTTCGTCATGATGTTAGTAGGATACATTCACAACGACAATTTATATGGAATTTGGTGATCAATGTAGGTGTGTTCGTCATGATGTTAGTAGGATACATTCACAACGACAATTTATATGGAATTTGGTGATCAATGTAGGTGTGTTCGTCATGATGTTAGTAGGATACATTCACAACGACAATTTATATGGAATTTGAGGTTCAAACTGATGATAATGAAATATATTCAAAATGTTTGAGTCATTAGAATTGAATTTCACTTGACGAAATCCTACAGTTTCTAAACTAATACGGTGGTTTGATCAGAAAACTGTAACTGAACGAAATGTTATTGACTTACCTTACGAAAAGTGCACCCTTGCCTAAAAATATTAAGCTTACAATCTAAAACTCTTAACTTAAATGATTAGTAATGAATTAAACATTTTTTAAATAAATATATTCAATAATGTGTAATATCTAGACTGTTGATTATAATAATGTACTGTAACTTATGAGCAACAAATATCTATCTTTATCAAACGGAACATTTAAAAATATTAAAATTCGTATTTGACACAAAACTACATTTATAGTGGTAATCATTTATTTTACAATTTTAATATGTTTACACGTTTCTTATAATCAAGTTGATAATTATTTCATTCGATCATTAATTTTAAAAGCCTCAGATAATTCATATAGCTTTTTTAATAGTTTTAACAATATTTCTTAATGTGCTTGCCTAGTAAAAACAAATTAATTTTCCTCCGTGTTTAAAAAATATAGGAACTAAGTTAGAAGGAATGAATAACCGATTGTACAGTTTTTTGATTGATAAAAACCAAATTTCTAATGCAATTTGAACTTTAGATGCATATTGAGAAATGGTTTAATAATTTGAATCTACGCAGGAGACGTATAGCTTTTAATGTGAGCAATAAGCAATACATGTACTAAGCTAACTTATACTGCAATAAGTCTATGACTTTCAGCAATAAAAATGATTTTTGCTGACATTATAAACTCTGAAATAAAGAGTTTATATTAAATATCCTATTATTTAAAATTCAGTATTCAGGATTCCATCGTTATTATACTTCCACTAGCAATGTTTACAAGTAGTCTATATAATATATTTAAGGCTATATAAGAGTAAAGAAATACTAAAATACGTGCTTCAAAATAGGAGCTCAAAATGATAAATTGATTTGCAATTCAGTGACGTGTCGACCACAGCTAGTAAGAAAACAACAGCATCATTTTGACATACGTTAAAATTAAATATTTGGAAATTAGTATAGTAGTTTAAGCGCTTAAGTTATGTGAAGAGAAATAAAGCCTTGAATGTATTTGCTCAAATAATTTAAGTAATATAAGAGAGGGTTATTTCATGTACATGACAAAAGGCAGAGAATCCAGGTAGAGATTTTAAATAGGCTCTTTCCGTTAGCCAAAATTATCTTTAGTAAGTGTTGAGAATGTTAAGGAATACAAGTCAGTTAAAAAGAGTTAGTTGTGAGAACGTGCCTTGCCGTCCAGTGTCTAATTACTAATCTAACAATTAGTGTGAATCTAAAAAAAGATTATTTTTTGTGAACAGTGCATATCCCAAACCACCTTGATCAAATAACTACCTTTTTTCAACTACCTCTCCAACCGAGATTCTAGGCAGTCCTAACAGAAAGATTTTTAACCATTCTTATGAAATCGTACAAAAAATAGTTTTTCAAATGATGCTGTGAAACATTATTTTAATATTAGTTGTAACGTCTTAAATTTTCTAAATGCGCTTCATATTGCTAAAATGTGTACGGTACAGCAACGGCCTAGCGAGGACTCGACATTTTCTTAACATACAACCGAGGTCTAGGTAGTACATTATCCGGTCAACAGAGGTATTTATTTAAACTGCACAAACAGAAAGATTTTTAACCATTCTTATGAAATCGTACACAAAATAGTTCTTTAAATGATGTTGTGAAACATTATTTTAATAGTAGTTGTTATCTCCTAAAGTTCTAAATGTGTTTCATATTGCTAAAATGTGTGCGGTACAGTAACGGCCTAGCGAGGACTCAACATTTTCTTAACATACAACGGAGGTCCTAGCTAGTTCATTATCCGGTCAACAGAGGTCTTTATTTAAATTGCACAAACAAAAAGATTTTTAACCATTTTTATGAAATCGTACACAAAATAGTTCTTCAAATGATGCTGTGAAACATTATTTTAATAGTAGTAGTTACCTATTAAATTTTTTTAATGTGTTTCTTATTGCTAAAATGTGTGCGTTACAGCAACGGCCTAGCGAGGAATCTAATTGGAGAGGGGCCCAATTCAACCCCGATTCTTTGAGATTTGACGTAGTCCGCCTAGGGATAATTTGAACGTGGGCCCAGTTCGATCGTGTCCATTTTCGTGAGTTTAAAAACAATTTTTTGTAATTATATCTTTTATAGTTCAAAAGATACAAAGATTCCCCGCGATGTTCCCCTTTGTGCGAAAAATATGTCATTGTAAATAAGAATAGCCAATTATAGCGTTTGAGATATGTATTGAGAGAGGGCGAAGACAAAGCAACCCAGGCACAGTGTAGAAGCAGTGGCCAACATCTGTTTCTTTTGTAAACCAAAAATAGTACAGGATCTAAATAAGGTTGACCACACACTGAAAGCCTAACGGTGAAATTAACCGTGAAGATGTCGACAATCTTTTGAAAAAGAGCGAACCACGATTTGACGGAAGATTACAGACGGAAGTACAGTATAGCTGTAATCGATGTTAAAAGTTTAGATGTGGAACGTAACTATCCCCTTTCCATGTACAGTTGGTTTCAGCATTCGCGGATTCTCTAGTTGCGGTAAATTCGGGGAACGTATCCCCAGTGAGTAACAAAGGATCACTGTGTATCAGTGCATTATAATATTTTGGTACTTAAAATTGTTCCTTAAACTAAAATAGAATTTTTGTTATCAATGTAAGTTACTTCTTCACGACGCCCTGGATACATTCGGTACGACAATTTATGTCGAATATGCTGTTCAATCTGATGATAATGAAATATAGGCCCTATTCAAAATGTTTGAGTCGTGAAACTTGAACAGCTCGCTCGTCGAAATCCTCTAGTTACTAAACTACTACGATGGTTTATTCATAAAACTGTAACTAAACGAAATGTTATTGATTTAGTATAGCCTAACCTAAAGACATTAACCTCACAATCTAAAACTCTAACTTGAATGATTAGCAGTGACTTAACATTTTAAAAATAAATAGCTCAATAATGTGTAATATCTAGTCTAATGCTTATTATAATGTACAGTAACTTATGAGTAACATATATCTAGGTTTATCAAACTGAACATTTAAAAAAATAATAAAATTCACATTTGACACAAAATTACATTTATAGTGGTAATCATCTATTTTACAATTTTAATATGTTTAACACAAGGTGTCTTATAATCAAGCAGATAATTAATTAATTTTGATCATTAACTTTAAAAGTCTAAAATAATTCATATAGCTTTTTAAATAGTTTTAAATAGTTTAAATAGTTTTCACAATATTTTTTACTTTACCTAATTATTATTAGCATCAAATTAATTTTTCTACATGCCTATAAAATAAAATAATTTTAATCTGTACAAAATAAAAACGATTTGATATAATCCATTAAGCGGTATTTGATTCAGATCCTAAACAAACTTCTAATGAAATTTGAACTTTAGATGCATAATTAGTAATGGTAGTTAAACTTTAAGCTATTGCAGGAGACGTATTGCTTTTAATGTCAACAATATGCAATACATGTAATAATCAAACTACATACAGCAATAGGTCTATTACTTTCAACATAAAACTTATTTTTGTTGACCTTATAAACTCTGAAATAAGAGTTTAATATTTCAGGATTGAAATATTGAGTATATTCAGGATTCCATCGTTATAAAACTTGTACTAGCAAAGTTTACAAGTAGTCTATATAATATATTCAAGACTATATAAAAGTAAAGAAATACTAAAATATATTTCCAAAATAGGAACTCAACAATGAAAAATTTGTTTTGTAATCTAGTGTAGTGTCGACACAGCCATTAATAAAAACATCAGCATTGTCATAGACGTTAAAATTAAATAATTGGAATTTAGAATAGTAGGTTTAAGTTATGTAAAGAGAAACAAGGCCTTGAATATATTTGTTCAAATAATTTATGATGTACAAGAGAGGGAGGTCTCTTGTGCATGACAAAGGCAGAGAATCCAGGTAAAGATTACAGTAAGGTTGAACATGGGTTTTTCCGTAAGCCAAAAATATTTTTAGTAGGAGTTGAGACAAGAACAGGTTAGTGTGAAAGAGTTATTTGTGAAAATGTGCCTTCCAGGTCCGTGTCTAACAAGTGAACTAACGATTAGTGTGAATATAAAGTGAATTGTTTAGTGAACAGTGCGTTTCCTAAACCACTTTGATTAAATAACTTCCTTGTTCTCAAAGTGCTATAATATTATAGGGTTTTAATGAACAGTACTAGGGACGACGTGTATGACATCGAAAGAATATAGGTAACAGTAACTTATCTATATAAGAAAAATGCTCTTGCAATATGCGGATATATCCCCGGAACTAGTATAGATACATAGAACAGATTTTTATTGTATGAAAAAAGACATTTGTATTTGTAACCGGTAATTGTCATTTCGTCAGGACACATTGGTATAAATGTATAAACCTCCATATTCGGCATTAAAAGTACAAGATTTCGCTACAAGATATCAGCATTTAAAAATCCTATTTCAACAAAAGCTCTTAAATCCTAAATCAATCTCACATACTAACCGTTGTCTAATTTATTAATACACGGCAATCGTTAACAAAGTACTGTAATTTAGATTTAAACTAATATAAAATAAAGTTTGCGTGTTATGTTTTAAATAAATGCCAGTACAGTTATATAACGAAAACAAAACACATATTAGAACCAATAGAGTATATAAAATAGCCTGCAAATAATGCTGTGAAACATTATTATAATATTAGTTGTAACGTCTTAAATTTTCTAAATGTGTTTCATATTTCTAAAATGTGTGCGGTACAGAAACGGCCTAGCGAGGACTTAACATTTTGTTAACATACAACCGAGGTCTAGGTAGTTCATTATCCGGTCAACAGAGGTCTTTGTTTAAATTGTACAAACAGAAAGATTTTTAACCATTCTTATGAATTCGTACACAAAATAGTTTTTCAAATGATGCCGTGAAACATTATTTTAATAGTAGTTGTTATCTCTTAAATTTTTTAAATGTGTTTCATAATGTTAAAATGTGTACGGTACAACAACAGCCTAGCGAGGACTCGACATTTTCTTAACATACAACCGAGGTCCTAGGCAGTTCATTATCCGGTCAACAGAGGTCTTTATTCAAATTGTACAAACAGAAAGATTTATAATGTTGTTTTTAATTAAAACTGTTACATACTATAAAAAACTGCAAAATTATTTAAAACAATTTTTACGGGAGTAAAAGTAGCGCTTTAAACATATTTAAATTTAGTCCAGTTGTAAAGTTTAATGTGTACTATTTACTACTATTTAAATTAACAGTAAAAACAAATAAAATACTTGAATTTATATTCCAACATTAATTACGAATTTTTAAATTCAAAAAACTTAAGCCAAGATTCCCAATTTATTGAAACATGCTAATAGGCTAATATTAATCACAATATCTATTTTTTAATATTAAAAATTATATTGTATTATAATAAAATATTTTACAGTATATTTCTATTACGGATACGACACCGTTAAATAAAATATGAAAACAATTTCGTTATTCGTTATTATATAACTTTTATTAGGCTTAAAAATGTAAACATTTAAAGTGATCGAATACTCATGTATATTTTAAAATATTTGTATATTCAAGAGCATTTTATATAATTACATACAATCCAAACTCTAATTATCCTGTTAGTTTCGCAAAGAAAAATATAGGTTAATCCATTTAATAAAGTACCTTTCACATTACATGTGTTGTAAAACAGTCTTGTTTTAAAAACAAATTCTAGTTTTACTACAAAATTTTATTAATTCAAAAATAATTCATTAACATTACAATTATATAAAGATTTCATGAACACAAAACATATTTTACAAATTTATTAGAAAAAGACCTCAGTAGTCGATATCAAACATTTCATTAGACCTCGCTTTGTTTTATATAAATAGTGCAGCTGAGACCTCAGTAGTAGGTTCTAAAACGACAAGACCTCGCTTGCGTGCAGAAAAATCAACTTTTTAAAATTCATTTCCGAAATAAAAAAATTATACCATTCGATTCAGAATTTAAAATATAATACATCGCCATAATTTATTTTCGAAATATTTGAATTGTTTAGACTTATTGACTTCAGCCGAATTTATAACTATTCAGGTTAAAATAATAAAAGCGTAGTAGAAAAAATGCAGTAAAACACCCAATAAAAGTAGTAGTTGATAATTGTTGTATATGGGATTGCTTAGCAACGGCCTTTATTTCGGCTTAAAAATTTTCACGTAAAGGTTCTTATTTGTATCAGCTAACGAAATTCATGCCTAGGTCTTGCACTAACTAAAAATGACATCTAAATGTACAGTAAATAAATAAAATCAGAACAGTTTAACAGTACACAGTGAATTTTAACAGTATGGTGCTCAGTGATGTTAAACAGTAGGTCTACACAGTGAATTTTAACAGTAAGGTGGTCAGTGATGTTTAGCAGTACATAGTGAATTTTAACAGTATGGTGCTCAGTGATGTTTAACAGTATACAGTGAATTTTAACAGTAAGGTGGACAGTGATGTTTAGCAGTACATAGTGAATTTTAACAGTAAGGTGGTCAGTGATGTTTAGCAGTACATAGTGAATTTTAACAGTAAGGTGGACAATGATGTTTAGCAGTACATAGTGAATTTTAACAGTAAGGTGGACAGTGATGTTTAGCAGTACATAGTGAATTTTAACAGTAAGGTGGTCAGTGATGTTTATCAGTACACAGTGAATTTTAACAGTATACCTTACATTTTACACCAGCAAAATTTGAAGATAAATAAACTGATTTTCCAACTCAAATAAAACATGAGATGCAAGACCTAGGCACGTTCCTAACAATATAACATGAAATCATAACTGTCTTCTTTACAGCAAAAATTGTGAGTGCATTTAAAATTTGAAGTAGCCTCGGAAACGTCTTACTCTGCTGCTCATTACAGATCACTCTTCTGGATTAAAGTGCGATTTTATTAATATATAAATTCCAGTTCACCAAAGCAAGCCAGCTAAATATTGTACGATTGAAGAACGAAATTTAAGAAAATACGTATACATTTACAAAATGAATCTGGAAGTGATTATGATTGGCAAAATTTCGAGATATATAATGCGACTTATTCTCCTATCCAATACTGCAAAAATTGTAAGTGTATTTAAAATTGGAAGTAGCCTCTGAAAATTCTTAATCTGCTACTCATTACAGATCACCCTTCTGATTTAAACTACGATATTATTAATATATAAATTACACTTTACCAAAGCAAGCCAGCTAAATATTGTACGATTGAAGAACGAAATTTAAGATGTCACCTATACAACTATAAAGTGAATCTGGAAGTGATTATGATTGGCAAAATTTCAAGATAAATAATGCTACTTATTTTCCTATCCAATACAGCAAAAATTATGAGTGTTTTAAAAATTGGAAGTAGCCTCTGAAAATCGAACTCTGCTGCTCATTACAGATCATTCTTCTGATTTAAAGTGCGATTTTATAAATATATAAATTACACTTTACCAAAGCAAGCCAGCTAAATATTGTACGAATGAAGAACGAAATTTAAGAAATCACGTATACAACTACAAAATGAATCTGGAAGTGATTATGATTAGCAAAATTCATAAATTCTAGTATACCTAAACAATGTAACTAGTTATTTTACATTTGGAGAGTAAAAATTCAAGACGTTACTTATATGAATCATAAAATTGTAGTTTACCAAACCATAATATTTAAATTCAAATTCATCCAATTGAAAAATGTATTACTTTATTACTTATTAAAAATTTTCAATGAAAATGTGTTAATTTTAATTTTTATATAAATGTATATAATAAAATGGTTATATAATGGTAGAATATTTAGGACAAAAACTTCGTTAAAACCCTGTCTAGCGGTAGTCGGTACCTCTTCATTCTGGCGGAAAGCAAGGCTACGTATGAGTAAACCTAACCTGACAACGCACCATTTTTTCCCCTTTACTAAATGAACATTGCCCTGTTCGTAGTACTGCCTTATTTCATCGGTCCTTGATTATCCCTCTTCCTACAAGGAAGTGTATTAGATATCTGAAGAAGATCTGCTCTCTACAGAGTCCATACAGAAGGGTGGGTGAGATTATGTACTTATTTTTTTATAATGGATCTGTTACAGCTGTTGCCACTTCTCCGCTTTAAATTCCAATTTCTTTTGGCATAGATTATGCCTCTTTTAGGTTTCTTCCGGTCATTGCTTCGTCGATGCCATCACGCCAACTTCTTCGTGGCCGTCGTCTCTTTCTTTTCTCAGGTTGAATCTACTCTATTACCTTTGGAGGCCACCTTCTGCCGTCGTCTTTACGTGTCCAAACCATTTTAGTTGTCTTCTTTCTATCTCCTCCCTTATACTTTTATCCATTTTCATTTCGTTACGTATTTGCCAATTTCTGACCCTTTCAAGTCTCGATTCACGTAGCGTCGTCTTAAGTAGTCCATTTCCATCGTCATGAGTTTGTTATTGTTAGCATTCGTAACATCCCATACCTCTGAACTGTAGTGTTTAAAGTTAGTTTCACTGATCTGCCTTTGTTTAGTCGTCCCCTGATTTCATCCTCACTATCGTAATTCTTATTAAAAATCGCCCTTAGCTATTTGGAGGTTGGTACCCTCTTGATTACAGTGTTTTCTAAGCTACAGTCCTAAATGCAGTCTCGTCTTTGCCTACTATTAGATAATCAAATTTTAGAATGGTCGTTGTTGAGCTTGCTGCCTCATATTCCTCCGGTAGTTTTCTTATCATATGACTAATATCGTGTTTCATATGGTTATTTAAAATATTATATGTAAATGGAATTTTCCATCAAATCGTAAGTAATACACAAATGTTCTATTAACACGTTTTCCTTTGGATAAGCCACTCAGGGCATCCATGCCCTCTTTAGATGAAACCACGACTGTTCTAATGACCGGGCCAAGTATGTTATATGCCGGCACAATAAGAGCAGAAAACTAATGCTTCCCGTAGTCTTGGCATTATTCCAGCTGAAATAACCTAAACTTGCAATTAACACAAGCACTGTATGTATACAGTCATGCTTCACTGCGGCTGTACTAAGCCATGGCTAAATGTGTTCTTGACCTCTAGTTTATGTAGACATATATTTTGAATGTGAATAGACAGCTAATTCCACGTTATTTGAACTGTTTGGTAGTTTTTATTTCTTGTATTATCACCGTTCATTGCATTATTTTGAATGTATCTTTCTTGCATCCAATTTGTACGCATCATTTCTCAGATATATCCGGAATAAGTTCTCAGAATAAGTTCGTTACGACTTTTTCGGGAAGGTTTGTTTCCAAGATACCACTTTCTTATTACGGTATATTTAACAATACTTTGCGGTATTTTACAAGTACTGATCTACCGGAATATCTTCGTACTACAAGCACTGGCTAGTTCTGAAATAGCTTGCCCCAAAGTTCTCAGTAGCTCTAATTATTTATGTATGGGTCAATCCACATACATAGAGAGCCAGAGATATTATCTCGCTACTTTGTTTCAAATATTATTATTTTTATTATTATTCGAACATTTTAATTTCTTTGTATCATTCAATCGTTTTTGCCATTATTATATTAGTTAGATTTTTTCTGTAATACAAGTAATATAAACAAAAATTCCTATTTGATAAGGTAAATTCCTACTTAGATAACCAGCGAAAAATGTTACTTTATTTATCTTTTTATAAATAAAGTAACAACCCATAAGTTAAAACAGCTGCTTTAATCTTCGTTAGAATAACCAATGTTTTCGTACATTAGAATAATCTATATGTTCATTTAAAAATAAATAAACCTATATATCAGATTGTTTTATTTTTTTCTACCACATAAAGTATAACATATAATCAGCTTTCTTATCTAATGATGTTATCACTTATATTACTCCAAATAGAATCGATTACCTATATCATCAACCTTACCCCTTTTATGAAACGATTTTATCCCATGTAAAACTAAAATTAATTTATTAATAAATATATTTAATGGATTAATTTTTCAAAAAAAATTATCACCATGAATTATCAAATAAAGTATCATAAACTTTGCGTTAAAACAGCTGTTCTACCACATAACCTATAACATAAAATGATCTTGTAATATGCGGATATATCCCCGGAAATTGTTTAGACACCTAGAACGGATTGTTATTTTGTGAAAAAAGTCATCTGTAACTGTAACCGGTTATTGTCATTTCGTCAGGACCCATTGGTATACATGTATAAACCTCCATATTCGGCATTAAAAGTACAAGATATCGCGAGCATTTAGGAATCCTGTTTTCAACATTAACTCTTAATTCCTAGATCAACTGAACAAACTAACCGTGGTCTAATTTATTAATACACGGCAATCGTTAACAAAGTACTGTAATTTAGATTTAAACTAATATAAAATTAAGTTTGCGTGTTATGTTTTAAATAAATGCGAGTACAGTTATATAACGAAAACAAAACACATATTAGAACCAATAGAGTATATAAAATAGCCTGCAAATAATGCTGTGAAACATTATTATAATATTAGTTGTAACGTCTTAAATTTTCTAAATGTGTTTCATATTTCTAAAATGTGTGCGGTACAGAAACGGCCTAGCGAGGACTTAACATTTTGTTAACATACAACCGAGGTCTAGGTAGTTCATTATCCGGTCAACAGAGGTCTTTATTTAAATTGTACAAACAGAAAGATTTTTAACCATTCTTATGAATTCGTACACAAAATAGTTTTTCAAATGATGCCGTGAAACATTATTTTAATAGTAGTTGTTATCTCTTAAATTTTTTAAATGTGTTTCATAATGTTAAAATGTGTACGGTACAACAACAGCCTAGCGAGGACTCGACATTTTCTTAACATACAACCGAGGTCCTAGGCAGTTCATTATCCGGTCAACAGAGGTCTTTATTCAAATTGTACAAACAGAAAGATTTATAATGTTTTTTTTTATTAAAACTGTTACATACTATAAAAAACTGCAAAATTATTTAAAACAATTTTTACGGGAGTAAAAGTAGCGCTTTAAACATATTTAAATTTAGTCCAGTTGTAAAGTTTAATGTGTACTATATACTACTATTTAAATTAACAGTAAAAACAAATAAAATACTTGAATTTATATTCCAACATTAATTACGAATTTTTAAATTCAAAAAACTTAAGCCAAGATTCCCAATTTATTGAAACATGCTAATAGGCTAATATTAATCACAATATCTATTTTTTAATATTAAAAATTATATTGTATTATAATAAAATATTTTACAGTATATTTCTATTACGGATACGACACCGTTAAATAAAATATGAAAACAATTTCGTTATTCGTTATTATATAACTTTTATTAGGCTTAAAAATGTAAACATTTAAAGTGATCGAATACTCATGTATATTTTAAAATATTTGTATATTCAAGAGCATTTTATATAATTACATACAATCCAAACTCTAATTATCCTGTTAGTTTCGCAAAGAAAAATATAGGTTAATCCATTTAATAAAGTACCTTTCACATTACATGTGTTGTAAAACAGTCTTGTTTTAAAAACAAATTCTAGTTTTACTACAAAATTTTATTAATTCAAAAATAATTCATTAACATTACAATTATATAAAGATTTCATGAACACAAAACATATTTTACAAATTTATTAGAAAAAGACCTCAGTAGTCGATATCAAACATTTCATTAGACCTCGCTTTGTTTTATATAAATAGTGCAGCTGAGACCTCAGTAGTAGGTTCTAAAACGACAAGACCTCGCTTGCGTGCAGAAAAATCAACTTTTTAAAATTCATTTCCGAAATAAAAAAATTATACCATTCGATTCAGAATTTAAAATATAATACATCGCCATAATTTATTTTCGAAATATTTGAATTGTTTAGACTTATTGACTTCAGCCGAATTTATAACTATTCAGGTTAAAATAATAAAAGCGTAGTAGAAAAAATGCAGTAAAACACCCAATAAAAGTAGTAGTTGATAATTGTTGTATATGGGATTGCTTAGCAACGGCCTTTATTTCGGCTTAAAAATTTTCACGTAAAGGTTCTTATTTGTATCAGCTAACGAAATTCATGCCTAGGTCTTGCACTAACTAAAAATGACATCTAAATGTACAGTAAATAAATAAAATCAGAACAGTTTAACAGTACACAGTGAATTTTAACAGTATGGTGCTCAGTGATGTTAAACAGTAGGTCTACACAGTGAATTTTAACAGTAAGGTGGTCAGTGATGTTTAGCAGTACATAGTGAATTTTAACAGTATGGTGCTCAGTGATGTTTAACAGTATACAGTGAATTTTAACAGTAAGGTGGACAGTGATGTTTAGCAGTACATAGTGAATTTTAACAGTAAGGTGGTCAGTGATGTTTAGCAGTACATAGTGAATTTTAACAGTAAGGTGGACAATGATGTTTAGCAGTACATAGTGAATTTTAACAGTAAGGTGGACAGTGATGTTTAGCAGTACATAGTGAATTTTAACAGTAAGGTGGTCAGTGATGTTTATCAGTACACAGTGAATTTTAACAGTATACCTTACATTTTACACCAGCAAAATTTGAAGATAAATAAACTGATTTTCCAACTCAAATAAAACATGAGATGCAAGACCTAGGCACGTTCCTAACAATATAACATGAAATCATAACTGTCTTCTTTACAGCAAAAATTGTGAGTGCATTTAAAATTTGAAGTAGCCTCGGAAACGTCTTACTCTGCTGCTCATTACAGATCACTCTTCTGGATTAAAGTGCGATTTTATTAATATATAAATTCCAGTTCACCAAAGCAAGCCAGCTAAATATTGTACGATTGAAGAACGAAATTTAAGAAAATACGTATACATTTACAAAATGAATCTGGAAGTGATTATGATTGGCAAAATTTCGAGATATATAATGCGACTTATTCTCCTATCCAATACTGCAAAAATTGTAAGTGTATTTAAAATTGGAAGTAGCCTCTGAAAATTCTTAATCTGCTACTCATTACAGATCACCCTTCTGATTTAAACTACGATATTATTAATATATAAATTACACTTTACCAAAGCAAGCCAGCTAAATATTGTACGATTGAAGAACGAAATTTAAGATGTCACCTATACAACTATAAAGTGAATCTGGAAGTGATTATGATTGGCAAAATTTCAAGATAAATAATGCTACTTATTTTCCTATCCAATACAGCAAAAATTATGAGTGTTTTAAAAATTGGAAGTAGCCTCTGAAAATCGAACTCTGCTGCTCATTACAGATCATTCTTCTGATTTAAAGTGCGATTTTATAAATATATAAATTACACTTTACCAAAGCAAGCCAGCTAAATATTGTACGAATGAAGAACGAAATTTAAGAAATCACGTATACAACTACAAAATGAATCTGGAAGTGATTATGATTAGCAAAATTCATAAATTCTAGTATACCTAAACAATGTAACTAGTTATTTTACATTTGGAGAGTAAAAATTCAAGACGTTACTTATATGAATCATAAAATTGTAGTTTACCAAACCATAATATTTAAATTCAAATTCATCCAATTGAAAAATGTATTACTTTATTACTTATTAAAAATTTTCAATGAAAATGTGTTAATTTTAATTTTTATATAAATGTATATAATAAAATGGTTATATAATGGTAGAATATTTAGGACAAAAACTTCGTTAAAACCCTGTCTAGCGGTAGTCGGTACCTCTTCATTCTGGCGGAAAGCAAGGCTACGTATGAGTAAACCTAACCTGACAACGCACCATTTTTTCCCCTTTACTAAATGAACATTGCCCTGTTCGTAGTACTGCCTTATTTCATCGGTCCTTGATTATCCCTCTTCCTACAAGGAAGTGTATTAGATATCTGAAGAAGATCTGCTCTCTACAGAGTCCATACAGAAGGGTGGGTGAGATTATGTACTTATTTTTTTATAATGGATCTGTTACAGCTGTTGCCACTTCTCCGCTTTAAATTCCAATTTCTTTTGGCATAGATTATGCCTCTTTTAGGTTTCTTCCGGTCATTGCTTCGTCGATGCCATCACGCCAACTTCTTCGTGGCCGTCGTCTCTTTCTTTTCTCAGGTTGAATCTACTCTATTACCTTTGGAGGCCACCTTCTGCCGTCGTCTTTACGTGTCCAAACCATTTTAGTTGTCTTCTTTCTATCTCCTCCCTTATACTTTTATCCATTTTCATTTCGTTACGTATTTGCCAATTTCTGACCCTTTCAAGTCTCGATTCACGTAGCGTCGTCTTAAGTAGTCCATTTCCATCGTCATGAGTTTGTTATTGTTAGCATTCGTAACATCCCATACCTCTGAACTGTAGTGTTTAAAGTTAGTTTCACTGATCTGCCTTTGTTTAGTCGTCCCCTGATTTCATCCTCACTATCGTAATTCTTATTAAAAATCGCCCTTAGCTATTTGGAGGTTGGTACCCTCTTGATTACAGTGTTTTCTAAGCTACAGTCCTAAATGCAGTCTCGTCTTTGCCTACTATTAGATAATCAAATTTTAGAATGGTCGTTGTTGAGCTTGCTGCCTCATATTCCTCCGGTAGTTTTCTTATCATATGACTAATATCGTGTTTCATATGGTTATTTAAAATATTATATGTAAATGGAATTTTCCATCAAATCGTAAGTAATACACAAATGTTCTATTAACACGTTTTCCTTTGGATAAGCCACTCAGGGCATCCATGCCCTCTTTAGATGAAACCACGACTGTTCTAATGACCGGGCCAAGTATGTTATATGCCGGCACAATAAGAGCAGAAAACTAATGCTTCCCGTAGTCTTGGCATTATTCCAGCTGAAATAACCTAAACTTGCAATTAACACAAGCACTGTATGTATACAGTCATGCTTCACTGCGGCTGTACTAAGCCATGGCTAAATGTGTTCTTGACCTCTAGTTTATGTAGACATATATTTTGAATGTGAATAGACAGCTAATTCCACGTTATTTGAACTGTTTGGTAGTTTTTATTTCTTGTATTATCACCGTTCATTGCATTATTTTGAATGTATCTTTCTTGCATCCAATTTGTACGCATCATTTCTCAGATATATCCGGAATAAGTTCTCAGAATAAGTTCGTTACGACTTTTTCGGGAAGGTTTGTTTCCAAGATACCACTTTCTTATTACGGTATATTTAACAATACTTTGCGGTATTTTACAAGTACTGATCTACCGGAATATCTTCGTACTACAAGCACTGGCTAGTTCTGAAATAGCTTGCCCCAAAGTTCTCAGTAGCTCTAATTATTTATGTATGGGTCAATCCACATACATAGAGAGCCAGAGATATTATCTCGCTACTTTGTTTCAAATATTATTATTTTTATTATTATTCGAACATTTTAATTTCTTTGTATCATTCAATCGTTTTTGCCATTATTATATTAGTTAGATTTTTTCTGTAATACAAGTAATATAAACAAAAATTCCTATTTGATAAGGTAAATTCCTACTTAGATAACCAGCGAAAAATGTTACTTTATTTATCTTTTTATAAATAAAGTAACAACCCATAAGTTAAAACAGCTGCTTTAATCTTCGTTAGAATAACCAATGTTTTCGTACATTAGAATAATCTATATGTTCATTTAAAAATAAATAAACCTATATATCAGATTGTTTTATTTTTTTCTACCACATAAAGTATAACATAAAATCAGCTTTCTTATCTAATGATGTTATCACTTATATTACTCCAAATAGAATCGATTACCTATATCATCAACCTTACCCCTTTTATGAAACGATTTTATCCCATGTAAAACTAAAATTAATTTATTAATAAATATATTTAATGGATTAATTTTTCAAAAAAAATTATCACCATGAATTATCAAATAAAGTATCATAAACTTTGCGTTAAAACAGCTGTTCTACCACATAACCTATAACATAAAATGATCTTGTAATATGCGGATATATCCCCGGAAATTGTTTAGACACCTAGAACGGATTGTTATTTTGTGAAAAAAGTCATCTGTAACTGTAACCGGTTATTGTCATTTCGTCAGGACCCATTGGTATACATGTATAAACCTCCATATTCGGCATTAAAAGTACAAGATATCGCGAGCATTTAGGAATCCTGTTTTCAACATTAACTCTTAATTCCTAGATCAACTGAACAAACTAACCGTGGTCTAATTTATTAATACACGGCAATCGTTAACAAAGTACTGTAATTTAGATTTAAACTAATATAAAATTAAGTTTGCGTGTTATGTTTTAAATAAATGCGAGTACAGTTATATAACGAAAACAAAACACATATTAGAACCAATAGAGTATATAAAATAGCCTGCAAATAATGCTGTGAAACATTATTATAATATTAGTTGTAACGTCTTAAATTTTCTAAATGTGTTTCATATTTCTAAAATGTGTGCGGTACAGAAACGGCCTAGCGAGGACTTAACATTTTGTTAACATACAACCGAGGTCTAGGTAGTTCATTATCCGGTCAACAGAGGTCTTTATTTAAATTGTACAAACAGAAAGATTTTTAACCATTCTTATGAATTCGTACACAAAATAGTTCTTCAAATGATGCTGTGAAACATTATTTTAATAGTAGTTGTTATCTCTTAAATTTTTTAAATGTGTTTCATAATGTTAAAATGTGTACGGTACAACAACAGCCTAGCGAGGACTCGACATTTTCTTAACATACAACCGAGGTCCTAGGCAGTTCATTATCCGGTCAACAGAGGTCTTTATTCAAATTGTACAAACAGAAAGATTTATAATGTTTTTTTTTATTAAAACTGTTACATACTATAAAAAACTGCAAAATTATTTAAAACAATTTTTACGGGAGTAAAAGTAGCGCTTTAAACATATTTAAATTTAGTCCAGTTGTAAAGTTTAATGTGTACTATATACTACTATTTAAATTAACAGTAAAAACAAATAAAATACTTGAATTTATATTCCAACATTAATTACGAATTTTTAAATTCAAAAAACTTAAGCCAAGATTCCCAATTTATTGAAACATGCTAATAGGCTAATATTAATCACAATATCTATTTTTTAATATTAAAAATTATATTGTATTATAATAAAATATTTTACAGTATATTTCTATTACGGATACGACACCGTTAAATAAAATATGAAAACAATTTCGTTATTCGTTATTATATAACTTTTATTAGGCTTAAAAATGTAAACATTTAAAGTGATCGAATACTCATGTATATTTTAAAATATTTGTATATTCAAGAGCATTTTATATAATTACATACAATCCAAACTCTAATTATCCTGTTAGTTTCGCAAAGAAAAATATAGGTTAATCCATTTAATAAAGTACCTTTCACATTACATGTGTTGTAAAACAGTCTTGTTTTAAAAACAAATTCTAGTTTTACTACAAAATTTTATTAATTCAAAAATAATTCATTAACATTACAATTATATAAAGATTTCATGAACACAAAACATATTTTACAAATTTATTAGAAAAAGACCTCAGTAGTCGATATCAAACATTTCATTAGACCTCGCTTTGTTTTATATAAATAGTGCAGCTGAGACCTCAGTAGTAGGTTCTAAAACGACAAGACCTCGCTTGCGTGCAGAAAAATCAACTTTTTAAAATTCATTTCCGAAATAAAAAAATTATACCATTCGATTCAGAATTTAAAATATAATACATCGCCATAATTTATTTTCGAAATATTTGAATTGTTTAGACTTATTGACTTCAGCCGAATTTATAACTATTCAGGTTAAAATAATAAAAGCGTAGTAGAAAAAATGCAGTAAAACACCCAATAAAAGTAGTAGTTGATAATTGTTGTATATGGGATTGCTTAGCAACGGCCTTTATTTCGGCTTAAAAATTTTCACGTAAAGGTTCTTATTTGTATCAGCTAACGAAATTCATGCCTAGGTCTTGCACTAACTAAAAATGACATCTAAATGTACAGTAAATAAATAAAATCAGAACAGTTTAACAGTACACAGTGAATTTTAACAGTATGGTGCTCAGTGATGTTAAACAGTAGGTCTACACAGTGAATTTTAACAGTAAGGTGGTCAGTGATGTTTAGCAGTACATAGTGAATTTTAACAGTATGGTGCTCAGTGATGTTTAACAGTATACAGTGAATTTTAACAGTAAGGTGGACAGTGATGTTTAGCAGTACATAGTGAATTTTAACAGTAAGGTGGTCAGTGATGTTTAGCAGTACATAGTGAATTTTAACAGTAAGGTGGACAATGATGTTTAGCAGTACATAGTGAATTTTAACAGTAAGGTGGACAGTGATGTTTAGCAGTACATAGTGAATTTTAACAGTAAGGTGGTCAGTGATGTTTATCAGTACACAGTGAATTTTAACAGTATACCTTACATTTTACACCAGCAAAATTTGAAGATAAATAAACTGATTTTCCAACTCAAATAAAACATGAGATGCAAGACCTAGGCACGTTCCTAACAATATAACATGAAATCATAACTGTCTTCTTTACAGCAAAAATTGTGAGTGCATTTAAAATTTGAAGTAGCCTCGGAAACGTCTTACTCTGCTGCTCATTACAGATCACTCTTCTGGATTAAAGTGCGATTTTATTAATATATAAATTCCAGTTCACCAAAGCAAGCCAGCTAAATATTGTACGATTGAAGAACGAAATTTAAGAAAATACGTATACATTTACAAAATGAATCTGGAAGTGATTATGATTGGCAAAATTTCGAGATATATAATGCGACTTATTCTCCTATCCAATACTGCATAAATTGTAAGTGTATTTAAAATTGGAAGTAGCCTCTGAAAATTCTTACTCTGCTGCTCATTACAGATCACCCTTCTGATTTAAACTACGATATTATTAATATATAAATTACAGTTTACCAAAGCAAGCCAGCTAAATATTGTACGATTGAAGAACGAAATTTAAGATGTCACCTATACAACTATAAAGTGAATCTGTAAGTGATTATGATTGGCAAAATTTCAAGATAAATAATGCTACTTATTTTCCTATTCAATACAGCAAAAATTATGAGTGTTTTAAAAATTGGAAGTAGCCTCTGAAAATCGAACTCTGCTGCTCATTACAGATCACTCTTCTGATTTAAACTACGATATTATTAATATATAAATTACACTTTACCAAAGCAAGCCAGCTAAATATTGTACGATTGAAGAACGAAATTTAAGAAATTACGTATACATTTACAAAATGAATCTGGAAGTGATTATGATTGGCAAAATTTCGAGATATATAATGCGACTTATTCTCCTATCCAATACTGCAAAAATTGTAAGTGTATTTAAAATTGGAAGTAGCCTCTGAAAATTCTTAATCTGCTACTCATTACAGATCACCCTTCTGATTTAAACTACGATATTATTAATATATAAATTACACTTTACCAAAGCAAGCCAGCTAAATATTGTACGATTGAAGAACGAAATTTAAGATGTCACCTATACAACTATAAAGTGAATCTGGAAGTGATTATGATTGGCAAAATTTCAAGATAAATAATGCTACTTATTTTCCTATCCAATACAGCAAAAATTATGAGTGTTTTAAAAATTGGAAGTAGCCTCTGAAAATCGAACTCTGCTGCTCATTACAGATCATTCTTCTGATTTAAAGTGCGATTTTATAAATATATAAATTACACTTTACCAAAGCAAGCCAGCTAAATATTGTACGAATGAAGAACGAAATTTAAGAAATCACGTATACAACTACAAAATGAATCTGGAAGTGATTATGATTAGCAAAATTCATAAATTCTAGTATACCTAAACAATGTAACTAGTTATTTTACATTTGGAGAGTAAAAATTCAAGACGTTACTTATATGAATCATAAAATTGTAGTTTACCAAACCATAATATTTAAATTCAAATTCATCCAATTGAAAAATGTATTACTTTATTACTTATTAAAAATTTTCAATGAAAATGTGTTAATTTTAATTTTTATATAAATGTATATAATAAAATGGTTATATAATGGTAGAATATTTAGGACAAAAACTTCGTTAAAACCCTGTCTAGCGGTAGTCGGTACCTCTTCATTCTGGCGGAAAGCAAGGCTACGTATGAGTAAACCTAACCTGACAACGCACCATTTTTTCCCCTTTACTAAATGAACATTGCCCTGTTCGTAGTACTGCCTTATTTCATCGGTCCTTGATTATCCCTCTTCCTACAAGGAAGTGTATTAGATATCTGAAGAAGATCTGCTCTCTACAGAGTCCATACAGAAGGGTGGGTGAGATTATGTACTTATTTTTTTATAATGGATCTGTTACAGCTGTTGCCACTTCTCCGCTTTAAATTCCAATTTCTTTTGGCATAGATTATGCCTCTTTTAGGTTTCTTCCGGTCATTGCTTCGTCGATGCCATCACGCCAACTTCTTCGTGGCCGTCGTCTCTTTCTTTTCTCAGGTTGAATCTACTCTATTACCTTTGGAGGCCACCTTCTGCCGTCGTCTTTACGTGTCCAAACCATTTTAGTTGTCTTCTTTCTATCTCCTCCCTTATACTTTTATCCATTTTCATTTCGTTACGTATTTGCCAATTTCTGACCCTTTCAAGTCTCGATTCACGTAGCGTCGTCTTAAGTAGTCCATTTCCATCGTCATGAGTTTGTTATTGTTAGCATTCGTAACATCCCATACCTCTGAATTGTAGTGTTTAAAGTTAGTTTCACTGATCTGCCTTTGTTTAGTCGTCCCCTGATTTCATCCTCACTATCGTAATTCTTATTAAAAATCGCCCTTAGCTATTTGGAGGTTGGTACCCTCTTGATTACAGTGTTTTCTAAGCTACAGTCCTAAATGCAGTCTCGTCTTTGCCTACTATTAGATAATCAAATTTTAGAATGGTCGTTGTTGAGCTTGCTGCCTCATATTCCTCCGGTAGTTTTCTTATCATATGACTAATATCGTGTTTCATATGGTTATTTAAAATATTATATGTAAATGGAATTTTCCATCAAATCGTAAGTAATACACAAATGTTCTATTAACACGTTTTCCTTTGGATAAGCCACTCAGGGCATCCATGCCCTCTTTAGATGAAACCACGACTGTTCTAATGACCGGGCCAAGTATGTTATATGCCGGCACAATAAGAGCAGAAAACTAATGCTTCCCGTAGTCTTGGCATTATTCCAGCTGAAATAACCTAAACTTGCAATTAACACAAGCACTGTATGTATACAGTCATGCTTCACTGCGGCTGTACTAAGCCATGGCTAAATGTGTTCTTGACCTCTAGTTTATGTAGACATATATTTTGAATGTGAATAGACAGCTAATTCCACGTTATTTGAACTGTTTGGTAGTTTTTATTTCTTGTATTATCACCGTTCATTGCATTATTTTGAATGTATCTTTCTTGCATCCAATTTGTACGCATCATTTCTCAGATATATCCGGAATAAGTTCTCAGAATAAGTTCGTTACGACTTTTTCGATAAGGTTTGTTTCCAAGATACCACTTTCTTATTACGGTATATTTAACAATACTTTGCGGTATTTTACAAGTACTGATCTACCGGAATATCTTCGTACTACAAGCACTGGCTAGTTCTGAAATAGCTTGCCCCAAAGTTCTCAGTAGCTCTAATTATTTATGTATGGGTCAATCCACATACATAGAGAGCCAGAGATATTATCTCGCTACTTTGTTTCAAATATTATTATTTTTATTATTATTCGAACATTTTAATTTCTTTGTATCATTCAATCGTTTTTGCCATTATTATATTAGTTAGATTTTTTCTGTAATACAAGTAATATAAACAAAAATTCCTATTTGATAAGGTAAATTCCTACTTAGATAACCAGCGAAAAATGTTACTTTATTTATCTTTTTATAAATAAAGTAACAACCCATAAGTTAAAACAGCTGCTTTAATCTTCGTTAGAATAACCAATGTTTTCGTACATTAGAATAATCTATATGTTCATTTAAAAATAAATAAACCTATATATCAGATTGTTTTATTTTTTTCTACCACATAAAGTATAACATATAATCAGCTTTCTTATCTAATGATGTTATCACTTATATTACTCCAAATAGAATCGATTACCTATATCATCAACCTTACCCCTTTTATGAAACGATTTTATCCCATGTAAAACTAAAATTAATTTATTAATAAATATATTTAATGGATTAATTTTTCAAAAAAAATTATCACCATGAATTATCAAATAAAGTATCATAAACTTTGCGTTAAAACAGCTGTTCTACCACATAACCTATAACATAAAATGATCTTGTAATATGCGGATATATCCCCGGAAATTGTTTAGACACCTAGAACGGATTGTTATTTTGTGAAAAAAGTCATCTGTAACTGTAACCGGTTATTGTCATTTCGTCAGGACCCATTGGTATACATGTATAAACCTCCATATTCGGCATTAAAAGTACAAGATATCGCGAGCATTTAGGAATCCTGTTTTCAACATTAACTCTTAATTCCTAGATCAACTGAACAAACTAACCGTGGTCTAATTTTTTAATTAACAATAATCGACAAAATATTGTAATTTATATTAAACAAATATAAAACAAATTTTGCATGTTAATATTTTTTAAATAAATGCCATTACAATTATATTACCAGAACATAATACATACTAGAGCTAATGGAGTATATAACATAGCTCTGAAAATGATGCTGTGAGACAATACTTTAATATTAGTTGTCACGTCTTAAATTTTTTAAATGTGTTTCATATACCTGAAATTGGTGCGGTACAGTAACGGCCTAGCGAGGAATCGACATTTTCTCAACATACAACCGAGGTCTTAGGCGGTTCATTATCCGGTCAACAGAGGTTTTATTTAAATTGTATAAACATTAGAATTTATAGATTTTTTTATTAAATCTGTTATATACCATAAAAAAACTGCAAAATATTTCAAACATTTTTTTACTGGATTAAAAATAGCGCTTTAATCATTCTAAAATTTTACATCTAGAGCAAAATCATACATCTAGTTGTAAAATTTAATGTATAGGCCTACTATTTTACAATTTCAAAATACTGGAAATTTAAATTATCAGTAAAAACAAATAGAATACTTGAATTTATATTCCAATAATAATTACGAATTTTAAAAGTGAAAAAACTTTAGCCAAGATTCATAATTTATTGAAACCCGACTTATAGGCTAATATAATTACAATATCTATTTTTTTTTTAAATTTTGTATTGTATTATAATAACACATTTCACAGTATATGGGGGAGCTGAGACCCCAGTAGTAGGTCCTAAAACAGCAAGACCTCGCTAGCGTGCAAAAAAATCAAATTTTTAAAATTCATTTCCAAAATAAAAAACTTATACCATTTGATTCAGAATTTAAAACATAACACATCACCATAATTTATTGTCGAACTATTCCATTTTTTTAGGTATAATTAGGCGAGACCTCATTAGTCGGTTTCGGAAAATTATGGAGTCCTCGGTTAGCCGGATAGTCTTTAACTCCGGCACACCGAGGTCCTCATACACACCTGTGTGTGTGTGTGTGTGTGTGTGTGTGTGTGTGTGTGTGTGTGTGTGTGTGTGTGTGTTGCAACGTCCTTCCCATCACTTCACAGCACGCAGAATACCAAAATTTTGTTGTTTAAAAAACTTATTTATAAACAAAACAAACATCTGCCAATCACCCCGCTTGTTAAACCGTGCTAAAATCCCTGAGTTACGTGTATATTTCCCGCTCATAGAGGCATGCCCAAAACAAGCCTATTCCCGCTGACTACTATTTTAAAATAAGTATAATCTCCTCAAAATTGGTTTATCAATTATGTAGGGTCTAGATATAGTCACACATGCCATTTCAATAGTCAGCTGGAAAGAAACACATTTAAAATAATACACAAAATATTCACAGAGTCTTACCACCTGATGATGATATGCAGAGTCAGCAATGGGACGTGCAAAATATGATCGTGTTTAATTTACCTATTTTAAAAGGCCCCTGTGTCCTTTTAAACACAATCTGCCAGTAGATAAATCTCTGGACTTTTATACAAAAAACCAACTAATCTTTAGGCTAGCTCAATGAAGTTAGTTGAGAGAAACTCTTTAAAAACATTAGGTTTTAACTAGGGATGGGCCGATTCCTAAAATTTTCGATTCCGATTCCGATTCCGATTCTAAAATTTTCCATTCGATTCTCGATTCTTTACTCGATTCTCGATTCTCGATTCTTTCAAGTTATATTAGCTTACATTCTAGTTCTCTAATAATTAATTTAGTTAACATCTTGGTCATATCGCAAAACCTTTTAAAAGTTCTGTTTTAATGTAATAGGCTACACAAAACCTTCATCCTTGATTTATCAATAGGAATTTTTAAAAGCATAAAAACATATCAGATAAAAGTAATGACTTATTTTAAAGTTAACAATGTGAACTTTACTTAATTTATGATGTTTGAAAAAGTACCTAAGCCTATTTACATTGTCTCTTAAAACAAAACAAATATTAAAAACAAACAAACAACATAAAAAGTAAAAAATTAATACAAATAGGATAGTTTTTAAAATTTAAAAGTCTGGCAGGTAATGTACATTTCTGTTCAAAAACACAAGCATTTGAACACGTTGTGGGTCAAGCTAGTTTCATCGCTAGTCACATATAGCTCCTGAAGTTGAGAAAGGTTTCTCAGAAAACACTGTCGCGAGTGGACAGACAGGTATTTTATTGCCATAGCATTTAAATGAGGGTATTTGGCACTTTGTACTGCCAAATACTTTCCAACATCACAATCTGGACTGGCTAATGGCTCCCCCAGATAATTGTTTACTTCTTCTTCTACTGTCAATTCCCCTGGGGTACCTTCTTCCTCAACATTCTGGATTAGTGGGGCAAACCTTCTCCACATCTGGTGGGACCTTTTTTCTGCAGGTGTCTGGAACAAGTGCAATTGATTCAGGCCTATTTTGTATTTATTCCTCAATCCCAGTTGTTTTTTAACCGACTATCACTTATAGGTCCTGTGTCTGAGGATAAAGTTTCTTCAAGTATAGATCTTTTTTGTTGATAAATTTGGGCAAAATGAATGTTGTTTAATTGCTTTTTCATATTTGATATATTATGTGGTTTTCCACCGTGAGTTTCTGTTAACTGTCATCGAATTGACGCGACGGCCAGTAGCCTGAACCGAATACCGTCTATAATATAATTTATTGAGGTTAAGTTTCGGAGGAATAATACGGTGTTTCTGTTATCCGTCTATTCGCTCAACCATCATGGCCACGGTTAATCGAGTTTTTACTGTACTTTTTTTGTGTTTTGTTCTGACATCTATAAATCAGTGGCAGTAAGACACGTGGGGGAGAGAGAGAGAGAGAGTATCGAACCCGCTCTAGTGTGTGAGAGAGAGAGAGAGAGGACCGATGTCAAACGACTAGAAATGGTTACGATCTTGATTGCTGTTGCTTCATAAATAATAATATTTTCGTTATTGTTTCGTTTACTTTAATCATTTAATTCATTGATATCAACCAATACATAAATAAGATATAGTTGGTAATTAATTATTTTTCTAATAAATTACTCCACACACATATTTTAATAGTTAACAAAATAGGAATCGGAATCGACACTTTTATGATGAAGAATCGAGTATCGACGATTCCTCGATACCACCTAGAATCGACGATTCCAGGAATCGAGAATCGGAATCGGCCCATCCCTAGTTTTAACTATTATCAATTAATGGAATTTAATTAAACTTGTTTACTGATTTAATAATCATTTTCATATTAGTTGGAAAAAGCTAAAAAGTTTTTATTGATTATTCAACACAGGATGAAATGCACATACTGTTGATTTTTATAACATATTTAATTTTTATTTATTTAAATAAAAAAGAAAAATTATCTTTTCAAATAAAACACAATTATATTGACAAAAACAATTCACTAAATAACTTGTTGTCTTTCATATTTTAAAATCTTATAATTTCTATATATATCAATTACATTTACATAAAAATAAAATTATTTCCCAAATTAGACATAATAAAAATTCATCTTCTATAATAAATTGGTAAATTCGTATTTATGACACATAATTTTTAAATTTATAATATTCAAAATATTCTTATTTCCTTGAAAATAAATGGCTCATGGCCAAAAACCCTTTGTAAGTTTAATATTTATCATTTGAAATATTATGATCACACAAATTAATTTTATTAAGCATAAAATTTATTTAATTTTTATACAGAACCAAATCTGCCACCCCAAACAAAAATTACAATAATAAAGACCAAACCCAACAGAAAAAAACCACCAAAGCAGTTAAACCACCACCAGTGATCATCTGCACTGACAGCATATCCTTACTGAACAAAGCCTTATATGGCATCAACCATAAACTTATGTGCATGAGTGACAATAAAGTGAAAATAAATGTTGATAACAGTGATGACTATAGAAAAGTGACAGAGATAATGAAACTGGAAGGATTTGAATGGTACTCTTTCGAAAATAAGCAAGAAAGGTGCATTAAAGTGATGGCGAGAAACCTACATGTCTCAACAAGTGAAAACGGTATCAAAAGTGATCTCTTGGATCAAGGATTTGAAATCTGTGATGTTAAGAAAAAATTTAGGGTCACTAGAGATGAAAAAGGTGAGAAGCAATATAAAAAACTTCCTCTCTTCATGCTAACTTTTAGTCCCAGAACTGAAATGAAAAGGATTTATGAAATCAGATACATCTGTAACATGAAGATCTCAATTGAAGCGTTGAGAATAAATAAAATGATTCCTCAGTGCAAGAGATGCCAAGGGTTCGGGCACACACAAAACGTCTGTAACAAAACTCACAGATGTGTTAAATGTGCAGGCAAGCACCCTACTATAGATTGTACGAAACCTAGAAATGTAGAAGCCAAATGTGCTAACTGTGGAAGTAACCACCCGGCCAACTACAGGGGATGTGAAGTACCAATCAAACTCCAACAAATGCGTGAAAAGCTCATCAAAAAACCAGTACACACTGAAACAGCAGGAAACGCGGCAAGGAAACAGAAACTGACAGACCCAAGAACTGCCAAAAACCTGACTTATGCCCAAGCACTGAGCAGCAACAGACAAAGTACAAATGAGCAAAACATCACTACTAATCAAAACACCAACAGCAATGAGGTGCTGAGTATGATGAAAAGCATGATGCAGAAGTTTGAGACCTTAGAGAGATCAAACAGAACGCTATCAAACAAATTAAATGCCCTCGGGAGTAAGATTCCAGCCAATAAAAACAAATCCAAAAAATAAGTATGGATCATACAAACATACGTATTGGTACCTGGAATGCAAACGGCATTCTAAACAGCAAAGAAGAATTCTCACTCTACCTTTATGAAAATAAAATTGACATCTGTTTCATCTCAGAGACTCATCTCTCTAACCAACAATACATTAAAATAAATGGATATAATACCCACCATACCACTCACCCAGACAATCGGGCACATGGAGGAAGTGCAATCTTCATCAAAAACAACCTGAAGTACAATGAGGATCTCAACATTCGAAAAGAGGAAGCTCAGCTGACAGTGTTAAGCATTTCGTCAATGAAACAAAACTTCAAAGTGGGAGCAGTCTACTTCCCCCCGAAACATAACCTAAAAGAAGACGATTACACAATGATAATCCGACATCTAGGAGAGAGATTCGTCCTTGGAGGCGATTTTAACGCCAAACATTCCCTATGGGCTTCCCGATTGGATAATACAAAAGGGAGAGAACTTAAAAATGCAATAGAAAAAACTGGATGTAAAATACATTCAACTGGGAAACCGACCTACTGGCCTACAGACAGAAACAAGACCCCAGACGTTCTGGATTTTTTCATAACCAGAAAATTTGCGGCAAATTTCATTACCTTGGAGGACAGCTATGACTTGGACTCGGATCACTCATCGATCATCATGACATTGAGCGAAACTATCATCAAAAAGCCAGCGAAACCGACTTTATGCAATAAAACTACGGATTGGGAAAGTTTTAAACTACAACTAGATCAGGGAATTACCCTCGACATTGACCTGTCTACTGGGGATCATCTTGACGAGGCGGTGACAAAATTTACCAGTCTTATTCAACAAGCAGTGTGGGATAACACTAGAACAATTACTCATAAAACACCTGGATACAACTACCCTATGGAAGTAAGAAACCTAGTAAAGAACAAAAGAAGAACCAGGCAAAAATGGCAGCGTACAAGAGATCCCGTCGTTAAAAATCATCTCAATAGAGAATCCCAACAAATCAAAAGATTGATCCACCAACTGAGAGAAGACTCTGCAAACTCCTTCCTCGAGAATCTGTCTGCAGACAAAAACACTAACTATTCCCTCTGGAAAACAACGAGAAGACTGAAAAGGAAAATCCATCATGTACCACCCATCCTGAAAGAGAACAATGAATGGGCAAGATCGGACCAAGAAAAAGCTAACACGTTTGGAGATCATCTTGAAAACATCTTCAAGCCGAATGAAGCCACGAATGAAGAAGAACTTCACCTAAACACTAATAATCAGTCTAAAATTATTAAAAAAGTGACATTAAAAGAGCTTAAACGAGAACTAAAATACAACTTGAACCCGAAGAAAGCACCAGGATACGATCTAATCACAGGACTAGTGCTGAAAAAACTGACAACAAAAGGACTAAAAATGTTTTTATTATTAATTAATGCGTCCCTTAGACTTATGCACGTCCCTGCAACATGGAAAGTGGCGGAGATGATCATGATCCTGAAACCCGGCAAAACAGCAACAGAGGTCAAGTCGTACAGGCCGATATCACTTCTACCCATAATGTCAAAACTCTTTGAAAAGCTGCTTCTCAACAGGCTTAAACCTATCATCGTGGAAAAGAACTTACTGCCCGACCATCAATTTGGATTCAGGCGAGGACACTCTACGGTGGAACAGGAGCATCAACTAATTGACATCATTGAAAAAGCACTGGAAGGTGAGGAGGTCTGCTCGATTGTCTTCCAGGATGTTTCACAAGCCTTCGATAAAGTTTGGCATGAAGGCTTGATTCACAAACTCAACATGTTTCTGCCAGCCCAGTTTGTGAATCTACTGAAATCGTACATATCGAACAGACTGTTTCGAGTAAACCACGAATCTACGTATTCTGACTTCAAGGAAATACAAGCTGGAGTCCCACAAGGCAGCGTATTGGGACCAATCCTGTACTTGCTGTACACCAGTGATCTTCCGCAAACAGCCAACGTCATCACGGCCACTTTCGCAGACGACACAGCAAACGCAGCGACAGCGAAAACCGTTCAAGAATCGACAACACGCTTACAAAGATCAAACGATTCAGTTGAGGCTTGGACCAAGAAATGGCGCATCAAACTCAACGACCAGAAGGCAGTCCATGTGAACTTTACAAACAAGAGGATCCCAAACCCTCAGAGGCTCGAAATGAATGGAAGTGTTATCCCATATCATGATTCAGCTAAATATCTCGGCATGAATCTTGATGCAAAAGCCAAATGGGTCGAGCATGTCAAAATAAAACTCACAGAACTCCAGACTCGCTACAGGCAAATGTATTGGCTA
>JBAIZL010000002.1:261838154-261843154 GCA_036971475.1 Prosapia bicincta
TTGCAACATTTGTAATGATTCAGTATCATTTTTGTAACGCTTTTTCTATTTTAAAACCTTTATAAAATTCTTAAATAATTTTGAAACTAATTATTTTTTTCATATACCCGTTTTTCCGGATCAACCTCTATTCTAATCCAGTTACGTTACAAAACAGCAACGTTTCATGGCTTCAGCAAATTGATATTCAAATCGAATTCATTTGACCAAAAATTTGAAATCTCTCTTTTTTCTAATTATTTATTTGCATTTAACTACATTTAACTTTTACATTTTTTATTATTTATTTTATGTTCAAAGCTGTCCTTCATCATATTTTTAACTTTAAAAACGTTTTTTCAAACATTTTTATTTGTATCTTTTTAATCTACAGAGGAAGAGTTCGCCATTTTAGTTTCAGGTAACTACCACAAACTAATGTTATCCACTCCACTTTCTTTCTGAAACAAAACCACTACTTGAAACGCATTTTTATCTTTAGCAAAATTTATTTAAATTTAAAATTTAAATTTCAACGTTCTCCAAAAAATTAACATAAAACTTTTAAATTATTTGGGAGAGAGAGAAACTAAAATCTGAACATACCGTAGTTAATTTCTTTCTGGTCCGCCGTTGGCGGTCATCTCTCACCCCTTTGTGGCTGGTCATCTTGGATGTTGGACTCGTCCAAAGTTGGCGTCTTCTTCCTTGTTCCCATGCTGCCGACTGACCGAAACAAAGCGTTACGCGTTATCGCGCCAAATTATAATTCTCTATTTATATTTTCAATTTAAACTCCTGGGTCTAGTCCTTTATTACTCCTTTAACAGCGTCTCTAAATTTCCCAAATTAATTTCACTCCTGGTTTTGGTTTACCGTTTGTTTTATGTTACAATATTCAAATTTAAATTTTATAAGTGTATTTAGTCAATTCTAACTCTACATTGTAGATAGGTTTTGTACATTGTACATAGATTTTTAATTATTAGTAAAATCATCAATTAATAAAAAAGTAAATTAAAATTGAGAGAATAAATAAGCAATTGACTTATTTTCAAAAAGCTTCATAAAAGGTGATAATAAAATAAAATATTGTTCCAGTAATTAATATCCAATATGAAAAGCAAATGATTAAAGTTACATTTATTTAACGAAAAAATTAGTCTATCCACTTGATATTCAAACTAAGAAGTAAAGTAATGTATTTAAATGTTAATATCATAAGTATCAAGAGAATCTTGAAACAAAAGAATATGAAGTGATTTACTTTATAATCACAGTTTAAAATGTTCTATGTCCATATATCCCATATGAAGAAAACAGGATTAGAAAATTGATTAAAAATAAATCAAGGAAAATGCTTACTAAAGTCCAGCAGAATTATGTGTGGGAGCAAAGAAATATTTAAAACACGGTATTACTAAGAAATAATGTCACCTGTTGCTTTCGTGAAAGGGTTATATGGATATCCAATAAGACAAATTAATATAAATTATTTTCTTGTCTAATTGAATATGTGAGTAAATTTAAGTGTGTAATTTGAACTTTAAGATGCGACCTGTTCAAAGATAGACTATGAACGTTAAAGATGTTTAACAATAATATGAGAAAAATGTTGACAAATTTTAAGAAAATGTAGAAATAAATTCAAAAATCAGCTAATATGTATTTAATGTAAAAATAATTGCTTGATAAAAGAGAAATGTAAAATGAGTTAAATTTCCAGAAAAAGTAAACATCATGTAATAGAATCGATTTTAAATAATATTTCAAATTTAGAGAACTAAACAATTTATAACAAACAGTGATTGAATTTATTAAAACCATCCTGTGGTGAAATTAATTAATTAAAATTCATAGAATTTTCCAATCATTAAAAAGAGTAGAGATTAAATAAATAACATAGAATTAAGAAAAAAGTTCCTTACAAATAATTTTAACCAAGGTATAAGAAATAAATTAACTCTTAAGTAAGGTAAAAACTTTGTGGTTGGTTTTTCAAAACAAAGTAGAGGAATTTATTCACTGGCAGATCGAGCTCGACACACCACAGGTACCAGGAACTGGTAAGTCGGGTGAGATCATATTTTGACCGCGGTCGGACTGGAGGGTGACGGTTCCCGCCGAGGAACGAGAAGTTCGGGAAGGCCGCGGCAGTGTGTGTGTATGTGTGAGTGTGTGTGTGTATGTGTGTTTGTATATATATATATATATATATATATAAAGAACAAAAGTCAAAATACAAATACAAGAATTATATTTGAATTTACAATTCAAAGCTTTTCGTTGGCTAACAGTACAACATCAGGAATATTAAACAATTAAAATTAACATATGTGCAAATTAGATCAAATAAATAGTTATGCCAAATCAATTACAATGTTGTTAAAATTTTTTTATTTTGCTGCCCTAACATTACAAACACTGAATATATTATCGAATTTAGATTTTACTTGTATTTGTTCATTTATCAACTCATTATTAGTATTATATTTATGTATTTCTAAAGCTTCATAAATATTCATTCTCAGGCCTTTGTTAATTTCTTTTATAAGTATCATATTATCTATGAAGCTTTAGAAATACATAAATATAATACTAATAATGAGTTGATAAATGAACAAATACAAGTAAAATCTAAATTCGATAATATATTCAGTGTTTGTAATGTTAGGGCAGCAAAATAAAAAAAATTTAACAACATTGTAATTGATTTGGCATAACTATTTATTTGATCTAATTTGCACATATGTTAATTTTAATTGTTTAATATTCCTGATGATGTTGGTACTGTTAGCCAACGAAAAGCTTTGAATTGTAAATTCAAATATAATTTATTTGTATTTTGACTTTTGTTCTTTATTAATACACAAGAAAACATATTGCGATATATATATATATATATATATATATATATATATATATATATATATATATATATATATATGTGTGTATATATATATATATATATATATATATGCTGATACGTATTTCTTCAGGGATGGAAAAATATAATGCATAGTTACTATCAAGATTACAATCGTTCATTCCGCAGTGCATAAAATCACAGTTCAAAGGCTTCGCTAGAATCTCATCTAGCATTAATGAGGTGAACAATTAAAGCGCGAATCTACAAAATGAGAAAATGCACTTTAATTCCATGCTCACTCCACAGTCTCCATTCTATTGTACTTCTAGTCTATTTTTATTGGAAACTATTAGTGTTCAAAATATCAAGGGATTATTTTTAAATGAGTAAGATAATTACTCCAGTTTTCAATCTAAATAATTTGATAAGAATTAAGCAAGTATAAACAAACGGTTGAGTTTATTTTTACAATATGATTTGTATTTATGAACCATCTAAAGGTGTTTGTAAATATAACATACGTTGAAACAAAATAATGAAACCCTCGTATTATTTCTGCCCTTGTTAAGGATTAAGGATTAGTAAGGACATTGGACACCACTGCGAGAAGGGTATTGTTTTACTGTGGGACACAGATATACCTGCTCCCTACGAAACACAATGTAAACACCCCTTCCGTTCATTTGAATGGTAACGGAGGATTGTTTTTTGTAACTTTCCCTCAGTGTTATTGGAGCATTGTCTGGATGTTTTAATATCTAAAACAATGGAGCACGGCTTCCCTTATCGGCAGAGTTGTCGAACTGTGCATGTTTAGAGCGGAAGCTCGAATCTAACAATGATATAGATATCATTATGTCATAATATTATATCGTTTTATCATATCGTTATAAAACAAGTGATAAAAATAATTTAAATTTTAATTTCAATTTCTACTTAGGATAACAAAGAAATAGTTTATTTTAGTGTCTTTTTATTAGATAATTAATTACAATGAATATAAATAAAGTAACATAACCTACGCGTTAAAAAAGCTGTTCTATCACAAAAGCTATAACAAAATCAGCTGTTTTTAAATCATGTTACATCACTTATTTTAAGAAAAATTAGACAAATAATTTGCCCCTTTTATTACAGTTGTTTACTTTTTTAACACTAAAATTTATTAATTAAATTTATTCAATGAAATAATATTTAAAGAAACTGTAATAATCCGTAACACTGGCATCCACTACAAGAAAAAAAAATATATTTTAAGTAGAGTGGATGAATAAAAAGTATTTCATTATCGATTGAATGTTTGTGCAAGATAAGTATACATACATACATATATATATATATATATATATATATATATATATATATATATATATATATATATATATATATATATTTACATGTATAAAAAAAATACAAGAGAACACCAATACAAAAATATTTTAAAATTTTACTATACAATTCATAGCTTCTCGTTAGCAACATGTATCAGGATTATATATATATATATATATATATATATATATATATATATATATATATGTAGGAAAGCCATGTTATTGTAATGTTATTGTAAAATGAAAATGTTATGAAAATGTTATTGTAATCAAATGGGAAACTTATAAATTATAAATACATCGTTTTTTAATATAGTGCCCTTGTTTTTCAACGGACTTGGTCCATCATTGTACAAGCTTCCTGATGTCCTCAAAAAAAAAGATTTTCGGTTGAGCTACGAGCCAGGAATGCACCGCCTCCATCAATGCTTATTTGAGTGGACCAAACAAGTCATAGTCGGGACTATATGGAGATGAACCAAAACTTCAAAATGGGGACGGACATTGGGTTGCAACAAAAGCAGCACTTTTTGACAGTAGTCTTTGGTGTTTGCATCAAATTGCAAGCTTTAGCTTGGCAATAAGCATCTCCCTCCAATGTATAGTTTTTATTGTTGTGCCTCTTTCCTTATAATGTTCCATTATTGTATCTTGTGAATCCCAAAAAAATGTAGACATTTTCTTGTACGGCGAATATGGATATTTCCATTCCATACGCTGCAGTTTATACTCCGGCTTTTGATGATGGATCCACGTTTCTTCACAGGTAATTATTCTGTCTAAAAAGTCCTGTTTACTACTATAGCGATCTAAATGTT
>JBAIZL010000002.1:261848154-261898154 GCA_036971475.1 Prosapia bicincta
TACAGAACTGTTGCTTTAAGTTCTTAGTAGTTTAGGTGTTATACAAGTTATATTCACTGACGACGACGTCTTTGTCATTGAAACGCGTTTAAGGAACAAATTATTGATTTCGAGTTAGCACTCATGATTGTTTAATTGTTACCTCTCCTCACAAACTCAACAGCTTTGGTATTTGTGTGTATTACAAGCTGTAATTTCGTAAATTCTCTTCGACTAATGTCTTACAGTTTCACCAACTTAAACATTTTAAATATTTCTTTGTGAAGAAAACTTTTAATGACTTAATTTTTATTACTTTGAATTATATTTTTTAAAACCCTCTAGGAAAGGTTTTTGTAATAAAAAGATGTGAAAACTTTGACGTTTGCGTCTGAAGCGAAAGTTTTAATTTATGTTTATAGTGAACCCCGTTACACTTGCCGAAGGGACGCGGGAAATTAATGGCTTGTATCCTGTTTACACAAGGAAACGATAGTTACGAATTTAATTGAATGAATAGTCGTCCATTTGTCTTGAACGAGACATTGCCAATTCTATCTTTCTATATTTGGTCACTCGAAGTGGGAAAATGTGTTCAGTTTGATAGATTCTACAACAAAACATGTGTGACGTAATGTAAGTCTTGGAGACTTCACTAACGGAGAGTAGCAGAGGTTGAGCAGGTTTTGACGTAATATATCAATACACATTTCGGCAGGTGCTTCTCATTTGTGATTTCCCTTTTTCGATCCATTTAGATTCGATTTGCTTTTAAGATATCTTAGACGAAACCCAAACATGGATGTGATGGATTGTCAGGTTCTCTAAATTATGTGGTCACTTAATGTCAAATCATGTTCCTTATTTGCATATGCAATAATATTTCTGAAGAAATTATAACTGTGACTAAATAGATTCATTAAAAAGTAATACAGGTGCATGTAAAGAATTTTCTTTATAAATAATTTGTTAACTTTAATTTGTTTGTACTTTGGAGAAACAAGAGTACATGATGGATCAGGTATAATGCATAAAGATTGGAGCTTTTTTAGTGACAATATCGCTTACAAGACTTCTCATAGCTTAAACACATTTAACCTCATATATTCGGTGAGCAGTTTCATTTGCAAATAGTTTTGGTTACTTCCTGAAACATTATTTATCCATCCAAAGGCCAACATATAATAGTGTCGCCTCCCTTGCTATTACAACTAAGGCAAAAAAAATATTATGGCATCAGTAATAATTTTGCTGTAGAATAATTTTGAGACATAGATCGACATCTCTCTATGTACTCCGTTGAAATAAAAGCGATCCAACCTTAATAGTCCCTTCCAAATAAAAACTGCTGAGCATTTTAAATTTACGTAATGAGGCTTTTATTCTATTAGGGAATTAAGAGAGATTGACGTCAAATTTAGAAAGTCTAAATTTGAGTAGCATACATCAGGTAGCATACATCAACCCACACCTGGTCATGATTGTACCCACGGAACATCCCTCCGGTTGATTGTAAGTCTACATCAGACGACTTACAATTGCATCCTAATCCCAGTACCAGTAAATACTTTCCTTAGTAGTTATATCTACCGTTACTTGATCCTTCTTCTTGTGAGAGGGTGTAGGTAGCTATTTATATCCCGAAAGGGAGACTGGATCTGCCATACATTTCCTTCGTCTCCTATACTATAGGATCGTCATGTCCTTCCTAATTGCATCTAATATTCTTTCCGTTTTTCTTACAACGGGAGTCGTTAAAACTCTAATATACCCAAACAGATAGTAGGTTTATTTGAAGTACCTTTCCTAAGTGGTGCTACGAACCTCCGTATATCCTCTATCAGTGAGGTTTATGTCACCATGTTGTTCCTTCCTAAGTTAACAATGCTCTCATATCCTTTATATGGATGATAAGGTCTAACTGCCTGCTAGTTTTTTAACCCTCAAATTAGTTCATCTAGAAAGACTCATCTAAGCTTGTATTTATTGGTGTAGTAACCAAGACCCCTCTCTGCTTGTATTTATTGGTGCAGTAAGAAAGGCTCAACTAAGCTTGTATTTATTGGTGCAGTAAGGAAGACCCATCTCTGCTTGTACTTATTAGTGCAGTAAGGAAGACCCATCTCTGCTTGTATTTATTGCTGCAGTAAGGATGACTCGTCTCTGCTTGTATTTATTAGTGCAGTAAGGAAGACCCATCTCTGCTTTTACTTATTAGTGCAGTAAGGAAGACCTATCTCTGCTTGTACTTATTAGTGCAGTAAGGATGACCCTTCTCTTCTTGTACTTATTAGTGCAGTAAGGATGACCCGTCTCTGCTTGTACTTACTAGTGCAGTAAGGAAGACCCATCTCTGCTTTTACTTATTAGTGCAGTAAGAAAGACGCATCTAAGCTTGTATTTATTGGTGCAGTAAGGAATACCCTTCTCTGCTTGTACTTATTAGTGCAAAAAGGATGACCCGTCTCTGCTTGTATTTATTAGTGCAGTAAGGAAGACCAATCTCTGCTTGTACTTGTTAGTGCAGTAAGGAAGACCTATCTCTGCTTTTACACGTAACCATACAGTTCCGTTGTGAAGTTACTCCCTCGCTAATTGCATTTTCGCGTTTTCTAAATGGAAGCAATTTTTCCGTTCTGAAGAACAAAGCAACGGCTATACAATTTAAAATACTTACAGCTCATTGAACAAAACCTTTCTCCACTTTTTTTTATTTCCACCCTCCATTTACGCTTCGATAGTAAATACAGAAAATATATTCCTTAATTATGGGGCTTCTTTGTTCTCGTGCGTTAGTTTCTGTAATGAAGTTATTCCATAAAATGTTCTTGTTTTTTATAATGCATATAAGGTTGCAACATAGAATTCCAGGTAGTGGGTATCCTTGTCTCCAATCTTTTCCGATCTGACTATGGCGTCACTCTCTTGACACTACAGTTTACTTTTCTACATCCATTTTCGGCCTACCTTTTCTTTTACCACTTCCACATAACCCCGATCGTTTTGGTTCGCTTACTCTTGCACTCTAATTTCATATAAGTTCTTAATTCAAAGGTTCTACTGGAAAACAACCTATAACTGTTCATTTAAATTTTTCTCGATTGTTGCTTCATTGTTGTTTATTATTATTATTATTTTTAAAAGTTTACTCCTACATACTTTAATTAATTGCGTTCCTTTTCTGGTAGTGCAATATTGATTGACTATGCTGAAACATTATTTTGGTCTATTATGCCTTGGCCTATTGAAAATGGTCAAGCTTAGACCTATTGGTCAGGGAACACTTCTATTAAGACGTTTCGAAACACTATTTAAAGTCCTTGCTTTAAATAGAAAATCCTTATTTTTTTAAATAGAAATTCTATTTTTGTTTCTAAATCCCACGGGATTATTAAATGCTATCTTATTCTCTCACTTGCAAATAAGTACCACTAGTAGACTCCCATAAAGAGAATGTCTGGTATAGACTAGCGACTATTCCTCACTGATCCCATTATTGACAGTACTAAAAGACCAATGGGTTCTTTTCTTATTTATCTATCCCGCTCTAATCAAAGTATTTCAATCATTAGACGCCTACTTATGGACTCAATAGAGAGTAGGTCCTCATTATTTTAAGCGACATTGTCCTCACAATACCATGGAACCTCTTGTCATTATCTCTTTTTCTTATTCCTGACTAATTCTACTCCTTTTTGCAAATAGGTCCACCTCTTTGACTTAGAAAGAAACCGCTTAACACACACGACTCTGTTTGGTACTGTTTGCAATGAAAACCTTTTAATTGTATAATATGATAAAATATTTCAGTAATTACTTGTAATAGTTTACTGGAGGTTATACAGGTTTACACGGTGGGGTGGGGGACTACGTTTATTTTAAACATGTGGACTGGCAACTGATTCTCAATTATTTTTTTCTGATTGACATTTTGTTATTTCACATGAAATACATGTATGTAACGCTGATGTTGTGTGAGATGACATTGAGAATGTGTAGGCAGTATGTCTTAGGAGCTGTATTGCACAAGTATAGATCCAACCTAACTTGCCTGGATTTAAGAATGAAACATGTACAGTAGATCTTCACACTAAGCTTAAACTAACAAAATCTAATTGTTTGGGTGCTTATTAAAGGTTTGATGTATCTAAACGTGGATTAAATGTGAGTAAAAGAATAATAATAACAATAATTACATATAGTTGACTATAACATAAGTAGTACGAAATAATAATTTTCAACAATCATGACCTACAGCCTTGGTATATTTTTGTTGAGAAAAACGTTTTCTTTATGAGAAGATCATTATATACTTCGTTCGATTGACAATGTAAAGACGCATAACAATTTGGGCTATATATATAATTAACGGCAAAGGAGATATACATGTTTTAAGGTTATTGTCATAAAACGTTTATTAGGTATACACGTGAATAAATAATATACGATTGGTATTACCCAAAATCTATTAACTCCACGTAAATCTACGCTACATTCTGAATAGAAATAAATAATAAATTAAACTTATTATCTCCCAAAATATTTTCGAAAAATCATGACTTATAGATATGCCTTGATACATTTTTTGCGAAAAAACATTCTCTTCAAGAGAGGATGTTTATATACAAAACGTTTGATTCAAAATGTAAAAATGTATAACATATACCAATTTGGGTGATACATCATTAACGGCATAGGAGATATTTGTGTTTTAAGGTTAATGTCATAAAACGTTTATTAGGTATACACGTGAATAAATAATATACGATTGGTATTACCCAAAATCTATTAACTCCACGTAAATCTACGCTACATTCTGAATAGAAATAAATAATAAATTAAACTTATTATCTCCCAAAATATTTTCGAAAAATCATGACTTATAGATATGCCATGATACATTTTTTGCGAAAAAACATTCTCTTCAAGAGAGGATGTTTATAAACAAAACGTTTGATTCAAAATGTAAAAATGTATAACATATACCAATTTGGGTGATACATCATTAACGGCATAGGAGATATTTGTGTTTTAAGGTTAATGTCATAAAACGTTTATTAGGTATACACGTGAATAAATAATATACGATTGGTATTACCCAAAATCTATTAACTCCACGTAAATCTAAGCTACATTCTGAATAGAAATAAATAATAAATTAAACTTATTATCTCCCAAAATATTTTCGAAAAATCATGACTTATAGATATGCCATGATACATTTTTTGCGAAAAAACATTTTCTTCATGAAGGATGTTTATATACAAAACGTTTGATTCAAAATGTAAAAATGTATAACATATACCAATTTGGGTGATACATCATTAACGGCATAGAAGATATTTGTGTTTTAAGGTTATTGTCATAAAACGTTTATTACATGTATAAAAGTGAATAAATAGAAAACGAATGGTATTACCCAAAAACTGTTAACCCCACGAAAATCTACGCTATAATATGAATAGGAAGATGTAATAGAAAAAAGTTGTCTTTTTTAATAAATTTTTGAAAATTCATGTCTTGTAAATATGGCCTTGTCAATAGAGAAATGGAGTTCTATTAGCTTCTCTTCGCTTATTAAGATTAATTCAACATATGCTGATAACACCTTGGACGTCTCGAAATATAACAATATAATACAATGTTTGAAGGAAGATTTTGAAAACAGATTTCATGATCTTATAAATACATAAAGTTATTTGCAATCTCAGCATCGCCTTTCAGTATTGATTGTATAGATGCGCCACACTTATTCAAATGGAACTTATTGATCTGCAGCACATGATTTAGTGAAGTCAAAATTCTGTGAAGTTCCATTATTAGATTTCTACAAAAATTACTTGTCTGTAGAAATGGTTAATCTGGAAGAAATATTTTTAAAAATATCTTGTTCTTTCGGTAGTACTTTAAACATCTTGTGAAGATGCTTTTTCATTAGTAAAATCTATCAAATCTAAAGCTCCTACTCGTTTAACCTACTTTCACTTGGAATCAACATTGAAAATAGTAACTACAAACATTAAAACGGACATTGTACATTTATCAAAAGGAAAACCGTGCCAAATTTTGTACTAAAATAAACATTTTTAAGATTTAATTTCATGTTTTTTAATTTTCAACTTAAAAGCTATTTTATGTTTTAAATCCTGGTGTAGTATGATTAGTAAGTGTAGTAAACTTTAAATACCTGCTGCAAGTAACAACATTGTAACATTAAAACAAAAGGTACAAAGATAAAAATTTCACTATAATCGATGACGTTGCATACATGTTGTCATTATGTTGTACACATTTCATAGTATCTCGTGTTATTTTCTTAGACGGTTTATGCTCATAAAGTGTTCTTCTCTATTTAATATTTTTTAAATTATTCTTTATTAATGTTTTTAACAGGTAATAGAATATGTAAAGACCTAGAGAGTGATGGTGGTAGTAAACGCCACGTCTTTCACGCATGTTTACCATTTTCCGCAACTGTTATAAATTTCGCCTCAGGTAATCCCTGCCTTGTGACAATGTTTACTCTACCCCTACACTGCCACCCTCTCGCGCCGAAAGTAAACACTGATAATACCTTACGATAGTATCGGCCTATATTTTGGGGAAACTTTTAATGCTACACTGAATTTCTGTTTTCAGGGACTCTTTATGTTTTGGAACGGGTTTTTTCATTCCCTCTCTTAGCTCACACTCTCCTATATATATATATATATATATATATATATATATATATATATATATATATATATATATAACACAAATTTTCAATCATTAATAAAATACGTTTTTTGTCATACGTCTTTGTCATCCAGACAAGATCGAATACATTTTTTACCTATAGGGGTCGACTACTGATGTTAACGCAGTTTTTAAAATAAATAAATTTAAAAAACTTGATGTCCTGGTCGGATTCAAAATGAGAAGCCACATGTTTGGAATCCATTACTTCAAACATTCCCATAGCTAGAAATTACTTGCAAAATTGCAAGGAAATTTGATTTCTATTTTGCCACCAAATATTATGATTCGATCGTATCTATATACATATTTGTATTAATTCTAATTTTAAAATAAATTGTATTTAAAACAAAAATTTTCTGTTCCATCCTCAGTAATAATTCATTTTAAATAAATGTTTTTTCTGTTACTTGTTTGGTAAATTATTAAATCAAAATATAGAAATAATTTAGGTAATAACAAACATCAACTAAATTATTAATTTATTTTCTTATAATATTATCAGTAATTTTAGCTATATAAATTTTAAACTATAATTTAAGTACAATATTTCTAATGCATTTTTACATTTTTATTCTACCTATATGCGTATGCTCCAGAAGCTTATAAAATTTTAAATACAAAACTTTGCGGATTTTACCCCCAAAGTAGTAGTTTGTCGTTTACACAATATGAACTTTTTTTCTTGTAAACATAGAAAGGCTATACGGGCCCGTATCCTTTTTAATTAGGTCTGAAGAGTTTATTCTTGTCATGTAAATGGAAGAAAGCACGAGATTTGCACTTTACAAGCATTGTTATCCATTTGGGCTGCATAGAGGCAAGAGATGTTGAATCGATACGTAAATTTAAAGTTTTATAACCAAAGTACGATTTACCAACTAACACGTAATTCCAATACAAAAGTACTACAAAAAAGTAATTTTGTTAAATTTACCTATTAAAGTCGCGAAACCTTTAGCGCTGAAACATTAGAAATGCATGCTGGGAGTAAACTGGTGGACGGCCATCATTCACTCTATTACTTTTAATGATTGGATTAATAAAAATACTGTTATAAAATCTTTATTTCATTCTGTATATTATAAAACCTTTTGAAGTTTAGTGGAACCATTTTGTCGTAGAAACCTTCTTCAGAATATACAATTATTATTTTTAAGTCTTCTTGATTTAAAATAACATCACATCTGAAATCTGGGGCCAATAAAATTTCCCATTTAAGGTTTCGTTGTGAATTCTACTCGATTGAAGTAATTAACGTTATAAAAACACTTTACCTCCCCCCCCCCCGGCTTTGGCAGTCTCCACCGATTTAATGTCTTGGTGGGAGTGTTGCCATTTTCATCACTTACTTAATAACCCAATATTTTCCAAGAAAAATCGCCCACCAATATCATATGTCTTGTATTTTAAACCAGAAATTAGAGGAATCTACACCATTAATAGCCTATAACAATGACTTTTGTTAGAAATACTTTTCATTATAATTATTTGTTACAATTATTAAGGGATATAAAACATCCTCTCAAGCTATGCATACGCTAGCGTATTTCCTTGATATATATTAAATGTTAATATCAATCATAAAAATAATAATAATAATAGTAAAACATTTTTTAAAAACCCACGTTGAAACTAACGATACGAAAACAAGAGGCCATAAAAGATATTAAGCGAGTATTTATAATTTACATTGTTCTTCAACAATTTGTCTTTCATCGTTTTCACTAATGCAATTATTATTTTTTTTATTTTTATGTTTGTTTATTATTATTATTTTGTATATGTTCTGTTAGTTAGGTCTGAACGTTACTCCGATAGTTAGGTAAGTACCTTCCTAATAATTATACGCATGAAAACAAGTGCAAACAAAACATGCAAAAAAATATTATTTTGTCATTTATTTCTTTGTTTTCTAGCATACATGTTTCTTTAATTTTGTATTGTTTTCGTGCGCTTCAAAGCGTTATGTATGCTGCTCTTTACACTTGATGTTATTATATTCAACATTGATAAAGTTACCATGCTTTTCAGATACTAATATAGTGCTTTAAAGTGAAGATGGACTGGCGGAGTCCCAAAGCTCTACGGACAACATCCGCAGCTTTATAGAATATGTAGTGAGTGTAGATTACATCTGCCATTTTAATGTTTGTTTATTGCTTTAAAAACAAGTAATATAAAATGTTATCTCTTATGTTCGTTTTTTTTTATAATAAAGCAAACAAAGTAATATCATTAGTTAAATATATATTCCGTTTTTTTAAAATTTTCATTCAACTCATTTCAGTTTACGTATAAGCGCAAAGGCTTTCCATTGTCACATTTAGCTATTGTTGTACGGTTTAGGTTATGTTGCTTGGAAGCTGGCTGCGTTTCTACACAAACTGTAGTGATTCTCTACAAAGATACACAACAGAACAATGATACCTGTGTATGCAGCTTACCGTTGTCAGCTGTTTCATAGGGAGTATTCAAACAATTACATTTAAACCTAAAAACTAAATGCTAGATACGGGTACATAGTCATCAAGTTCAAAGTTCAGATCTGTTCTTTATATTTATGTTTATTATACTTTAATTGGTCTCTTAAGACATAAAATTATAGCACTGTATTCCATATTCATGTATTATATATTTATTTACGACCATTTGTTACACTAATAAATGTGCCCAGAGTATTTATGTTAAATGTTGTCTTATAAAATTTATATTGTCATTTTATTTTTAGTTGTTTTATTACGAACAAGTCTCTTTACACACACCACAAGTCAGTTTAGGCATTCTTATAAAAGATAGTGAGTGAAGGGTTCAGATTCCGATTATCTTTTTAGAATTTTAAAAACTCATAATTTTAGTAAATACTTCTATTTTTTACGTCAAGAACTAACTACACACACACACACACACACACACACACACACACACACACACACACACACACACACACACACACTGCAACGTCCCCCCACCTCACTTCTTACGTCCCTACTACCGCTTGCCTACGCGGTCGTTTGTTGTTTAAATCCTTTCTTGCAGAATACTAAAATTTAATTGTTTACAAGAAAACAAATTTATAAACAACCAAAAATCTGCCTATCACCCAGCTGGTAAAACCGTGCAAAACTCCCAGAGTTAAGTGTATGTTTCCTGCTCGTAGGGCCAAGCCCACAACAAGCCTATTCCCGCTGACTACTATTTACAATACGTATAAACACTCCTAAATAAGTTTATCAATTGTGTATGGTCTAAGTATAGTCACACATGTCAAATTAATAGTCAGCTGGAAAGAAACACATTTAGAATAATACACATAATAAACACAGAGTCTTACCACCTGATGATGATCTGCAGAAACAGCAAGGGAACGTGCAAAATATGATTGTGTTTAAAATTACCTATTTTAAAAGGCTCCTGTGTCCTCTTAAACACAATCTGCCAGTAGATAAATCTCTGGACTTTTATTACAAAAAACCAACTAATCTTTAGCCTAGCTCTTGAAATTAGTAGAGAGAAACTCTTTAAAACATTAGGCTTTATCTATTACCATTTAATGAAATTTAATTAAATTTGTTTACTGATTTAATAATCATCTTTATATTAGTTGGAAAAAACTAAACAGTTTTTATTGGTTATTTTGACACAGGATGGAATGCAAATAATCTTGATTTTTATGACATATTTAACTCTATTTATTGAAATAAAAAAGAAAATTTATCCTTCAAAGTATTACACAATTATATTAGCAAAACAATTCACTGAGTTACTTCTTGTTTCTTATGCTTTAAAAAATTATACTTTGCATATAGATTGATTACATAGACATAAACATAAAATTATTTTCAAAATTACACATAATAATATTTTATCTCCTATATGGAATTGGTAAATTCATTTTTTATGACCTTTAATTTTTAAATTTATAATATTCGAAAGTTTCTCATTCCCTTTCAATAAACGGCTTATGGCCAAAAACCTTTCGTAATTTTAATATTCATTATTTTAAATATTCTGAACACATAAATTCATTTACTTAGCATACAATTTATTAAAATTTTATAAAGAGTGAAGTCATTGTTTTAAGCTTGCAGATTTGTTGAATTTAATAAAATTAACTAACTAAATTTGACGTGACTGATTTCGAATAAAGAAAATGACTTGCCAAAGATGTTCCTGCCGGTCCTTGGGGTCCCTCGTCTGGATTCCCTGGTCCTTGGACACCGGAAGTCGCCATCCCTGGTTCGTCGGTGGTGGTTTCCCTCTATTCGAGCGTCCTGGAGGCTGAGTCTGGAGCCTTCATCCTTGGTGGTCCTGGATGTCGAAAGCGCTGAGGTTATGGTCCATCTGGCCTGCTGACGGTTTCTACTCGCGGTCCAGCATAGCGTCCCGCGGCACCTCGTGTTAAAAAATTATTACAGACTGTCTCTAAAGGCTTAGAGACCAAGTATATATAGCGGTGAATTTCACCTACCGCACCCCGCCTGCAAAGCTTGCTATCGCTCGATTTATTCCTTGTACAGGCAAGTCGGGCAACGAATCTGTTTTAGCTTGCATAGTTTGATAATTAATTTTGGAACACTGAAAAATGTCTATTTTATTTAAACTGCTCTAACTTTTTTGTTTCTTAAGTTTTTTGAATTCTGTTTTCTCTAATGTTCATTCTAGGTTATTGTGGTTCTTTTAAAATGTCGATGAAAGTTCTACGTGGTTTGGTTCGTAAAATAGCTTTTTTAGGCACTTAGAATTTTTTCGCTTCACTCCCGATGTTCAAATTTAGTTAGTTATTACAAATTTATTTTATAACATTTTTTAACTTAGCTTAACTATTCTCTTTAAGGTTTTATTTAATTTTTCCCTCTTTATTAATTGTATAATTCCCTACTTGATTATTTTAAAAACGGCTTTATTTCTAAAAAACAGGAAATTACTTATTTCCCACTTGCCACGGTCTCCCAGCCCGTTGCAATTTCCCCGCCTGTGAGGTTAAAAATGTTTTACTTTGTTAAAATGTTTTTTACCAATTCCTTATCTTACTCTTACTTAAACTATCTATTCTATTACAAAATTTTCTTATTATTACTCTCTTGTCTCTTGAGAAGTTTTCACCCTGAAACACTTCAAACACAAGTCAATTAGCAATTTATTAGTCACTTTTGTTTACACTAAATTTTTATTTGGTCAATTGACACCTTATTCACTACACTGATGGCTGTCATTTCCTTTATCTATTTACCACGTCAATTTCATTTATACTAGTTATGGCTTTAAAAACAATGACTTGCAATTGAAAACCTAACTAATCCTACAATACTATTTTTTAAACATATTTCTTTTATATCTTAAGTATTACGTATTATTGTGTCAGCTGTGGAAGTACAGTTTATCTAGTTCAATTTGTTTACTTTCCGATAGACCTTTCGTAACGGCTAACTATTACGTGGATTCCACATTCCAAACTACCTGGTAAGGTCAATGAGCTGGCTTGTAAACATTCTAATAAAGTACAACAACAATTCGACTTATCATATTAAAACGGAACGAACCTTGCCTTTTAAATTCTCTATCTTTAGATTGTACAGTTTATAAAACTGGCTTGTGTTCAGATTATCGAAGTCCACTTGATAACTCCTATTGCTTCTGTTATTCATGCAAAGTTTCTTATTGTTGCGACCTTGATCGTTAGTACACAAGTTTTCTTGTTTTATATTGTCCAGTGAAAGTCTGATCTAACGACTCACTATTTCATGCAGACAAATTTCTTGTTTGATTTTGCAAAGGTCTGACCGCGTATTTGTTGTACAAGTCATTAAGATTCGCCTGCTATCTCTCTGATCGTTGCTTGATTTAACCCGCTTGTTTGATTTAAGCAGTGGAGGTATCTTGGCAATGTTTGCTCAATATACAAACTTCTTGAATAATACTTTGTAATGTTGGTTCAGTTATTAAATAGTTTGTTTTACATTTAAACATTTGTCCCTTTACAAATAAGTAGCTAATCTTAAAGTCTAGATTTAGCCTTACTCAACTACTGCTTATTCTTGTTTTTACTTTAAATCAGTTTGTTAATCATTCTGACAATTTAATTCCTGCCTAACTTAGCTTATCGCTCGCGTACTGGTTCTATTATTGAACAATATTCTAATTTGGCATTTCCGTATTTTCAGGATTATGATAAGTGTAAATTTCACATTCTAGAATCCCTTTACTTGTCATAAAACTTCTTAATGTTTTTAGTATCATATACAATTTTACAGAATACATTATAAGATATTTTATAATTGTTAACACAGTTGATTTGATTAATTGTAACAAATCAAGTTATTGTTCCTGAGTTTGCCTTTTATCTCGTAAACATTTCCCATTAAACATTTTTGGAAATTCCGTATGACATTCTATTAACTTCGTCCTGTTTTAAATAGATTTAGGCCTTTTTGCCCTCTACTATTTTGGTACGTCCGGCTTATTTTGTTGCAAGGAATGTTTTTATGAAATCGTTCCCCGCCCGTCCACCGGATATTTCATTGCGGCCGTGTTTACAAACACAGGTGATTGCCTTAACCTTGAGCCCTTGTTTACATTTGTTCGACTTGGTGGGTCTTTCATTCAAACCATCTGAATACTTTATTATGAATTATTTCAACCTAGACAATTCTTGTTTATTTAAAGTACAGCGGTTATTATTGGTACTGCCTTTCTTAATAGTATTTAGTTTAAAATATGTTTTACTCATTCATAAAACTTTTCATTAAACACGTCTGAATAACTGTTTACTAATTCTTGTAACTTCAACATTTCTTGTTTGTTTAATATGCCATGATTATTTGTATTTTCCAACTTAATCGTATTTAGTTTAAGATATGTTTTACGCGTTCTGGTTTTCTTTCTGCGTTTTGTGTTACGCCATTGTGCGTAATTCCTGTATTTTATTTTTATTTTTGATTTATTTTTACTTGGTTTATTTTGATAATTGTGATACTGGTGAGATTTACTTCTAAATTTATTTTTAACGAACAATTTGGACTTCGTTTTCAAGCAAGATTGATTAGAATTAAAGTGCTTTGGAATTCTTGTTTAGTCTAACGGATTTGTTTCCCGACAATTAGGTCTTTCCCTAACTTGTTGGAATTTTATTTGTTTCGGCTTGTAGCCATTTTTATTTAATTCGTTGAATCCTCCCTCGTCATTATTTAATTTGTTTGTTGTAGGCTTGGTTAACCCATTTTTTGCTTTGTTTAATCCCGTTAGCTTAATTGATTCCGTTCTTTCACAGTTTAATAATTCACTCTTCCTCGAATTTTCGCACAATTTGTTATTTAAATTTTTGGTAACCTCGTTCGTATCTTTATTCGTTGGCAATTGTTTTGATTTTATTTTTTGTTCCCCGCTTGTATCGTTGGAACATTTTACATTTTTAGTCATATTTTTGTTTAGTATTTGTTTACTTTTTAGTTTGTCATCACCTAACTTGCACAAGGACCCATCTTCCTGATCCTTGCCCGTGAACAGCCCCGCCTGCTCGCTATTCACTATCGGGCCCTCCAATGTCGGCTCTACAGGTGTTAATTTGCCGTCGTTACTTGACCCGCCTATATAAGGCGAACCAATTATATTTATTTCCTGTTCCCCGCTTGTAACGTCGGAACATATTACATTTTTAGTCATATTTTGGTTTATTATTTTATTAATTTTATTACATCCTATCTCTTGTCTTATCTTATCTTTATTTTTATTCGATACAAGAAACTCCTGGTGCAGCAGATATCCATCAATCTCATACGTCATGAACGATCTCTCCATGTTTATCCGGGCTTTTAACGCACACAAAGTATTTGCTCCCAAGATGAGGTCAACCCGTAGATTGTCCACAATCAAGAAAACAAATTCCTTTGTGTGTCCGTTTAATGTTAGAGGTAGCATCGTTTGTAATTTGACTCGTTTACAGGTTGACCCTAATGCTGTGACTATCGCTACGTTAGCTATAGGTAGCTCATAGAATAAATTCCCGTTTTGCTTTAGGGCTATGTATTTTTCTGTTTTAATCACAGACATTTGGGCACCTGTATCAACTTGTGCAATTAACTTATGGTCTTTAATTTCGCACTCTATCACTGGACACTGGTCTATATTCTCCAGTTTTATAACCGAGTCAATTCTTTCCTCTAACAAATCGTCCCTAATAGACATGGAAAAACCGTCTAGGCTGATCTTATTATGACGGTAAACCGGCTTTTCCTTCGGTCTCTCGCTCTGAATTATTTTTGACTTCTTTTGGCTTCGGATCTCTAACTTGGTTAACTTATCTCCCTGATTGTTGCCAGAGATCCTCATATTTAGTTTTTTGGCTTGTGGTCGCTTGGTCCGGGGATAGGCGATTTAGGATGAGGGTTTTTAGGATACTTGGTCTCTTGGTATTTTGCGGTATCACCATGGGACCTTAGGTTAGGGTTAGGTTGTTGGTTTGGAGCAACCTGCCTCTGTTGACTTCTTTGAGCGATCCCATTACCATTACCGTTGTCAGTAACGCTGTCTAGCTGTTGTAGGAAAACTATCGCTTGTTTGATATTACTTGTGGGGTTCCCCACACTAGCTAGCTGAACGTTACTCCCAAAGTGTTTCATTAACATGAAAATTAGATGGTTCTCTGGGATTATCGGGTCTAAGTTTTTCGCCCTGTTTACCATCATAATAAAATACTCTGCCATAGAGTATGGTCCATTATTATGGTAGCGCCCTTGATTTATTTGTCTGCGTACCCAATCCTGCTGGCAATAACTCCAGAAATGCTCCGTGAATTCCTGCCTGAATTCAGAATAAGTTTCTGTGTTGTTCTTTATGGCTTTCCACCATGCATCCGCTGCCCCTTTCAAATATCTCTCTACTATCCTTAATTTTGCAGTCTCGTCCATAGTATTGTCTATCTCTGAAAATAGATCTTCTATTTCCCCCAGGAATGTCATCGGATCTTCTTTGTCATTCCCCCAGAACTCAATTCTACGGTACGTGGCCTCCCCGTTCCTGTCTATTACCCTTGGTAAGCAAACTTGTGTTACTATTCCTGCTCCAGCTGTTTGCTGTACTTTTGCAACTTGTTGCTTTACTGTTTTAATATCCTCTTGGATATTCTGTACCTTTTCGTTTAATTTAGCCGTTTTTGTTTCCGTTTTAGTTTTTAGTCTCTCAATTTCTGTCTCATGTTCGCTTAACTTTTCATATATATGACTTGTCTTAGTCTCATTTTCTTTTTGATAGTCTTCGAATTTTGACTGTAAAGCCTCCCATAAATGTCGTCTTTCCATTTTCTCTTCCTCCCTCCATTGTTTTTCTCTGTCCTCTCTCTCCTTCTCCTTTTGTTTTTCTCTGTCTTCTCTCTCCTTCTCTCTCTGTTTTGCTTCCTCCCTCTCTTCCTCTCTCAATCGTTTCTGCCTTCTCTTTCTCTCTCAATTGTTTCTCTTCCTCTCTCCATTGTTTTTCTTTGTCTTCTCTCTCCTTCGCCCTTTGTTCTGCTTCCTCCCTCAATCGTTTCTCTTCCGCCCTCTCTTTCTCTCTCAATTGTTTCTCTTCCGCCTTCTCATTCTCTCTCAATTGTTTCTCTTCCGCCTTCTCTTTCTCTCTCAATTGTTTCTCTTCCTTGAAAAAGGCCATCAATTTCTCCATCTCGGGTTTAGACATTTTAATTTACTATTTAATATTCAATTAATTATTTATTCCCTTATTTCTTTCTTTTTGATTTGGTTTAGGCCAGATGGTTCCTTTCCGCTCTTTCGACTTAATCTTTATTCAAATTTATTTATTTTATTTTTATTTGTACGCTCTTGGATTCGTTCAATTTATATTATTATTTAAAAATTTAATTACATTATTTAAAACATCTGACTTCATTTATTTAAGCTATCTCGATTTATTTCTGTTATTTAACTATTCAATTTTGATATAGGGAACCTGTTCAAAGTCCCTACCGTTCGGGCGCCAATTCTGCAACGTCCCCCCCACCTCTCCTTTTTATAACCGTCCCTACTACCGCTTGCCTACGCGGTCGTTTGTTGTTTAAATCCTTTCTTGCAGAATACTAAAATTTAATTGTTTACAAGAAAACAAATTTATAAACAACCAAAAATCTGCCTATCACCCAGCTGGTAAAACCGTGCAAAACTCCCAGAGTTAAGTGTATGTTTCCTGCTCGTAGGGCCAAGCCCACAACAAGCCTATTCCCGCTGACTACTATTTACAATACGTATAAACACTCCTAAATAAGTTTATCAATTGTGTATGGTCTAAGTATAGTCACACATGTCAAATTAATAGTCAGCTGGAAAGAAACACATTTAGAATAATACACATAATAAACACAGAGTCTTACCACCTGATGATGATCTGCAGAAACAGCAAGGGAACGTGCAAAATATGATTGTGTTTAAAATTACCTATTTTAAAAGGCTCCTGTGTCCTCTTAAACACAATCTGCCAGTAGATAAATCTCTGGACTTTTATTACAAAAAACCAACTAATCTTTAGCCTAGCTCTTGAAATTAGTAGAGAGAAACTCTTTAAAACATTAGGCTTTATCTATTACCATTTAATGAAATTTAATTAAATTTGTTTACTGATTTAATAATCATCTTTATATTAGTTGGAAAAAACTAAACAGTTTTTATTGGTTATTTTGACACAGGATGGAATGCAAATAATCTTGATTTTTATGACATATTTAACTCTATTTATTGAAATAAAAAAGAAAATTTATCCTTCAAAGTATTACACAATTATATTAGCAAAACAATTCACTGAGTTACTTCTTGTTTCTTATGCTTTAAAAAATTATACTTTGCATATAGATTGATTACATAGACATAAACATAAAATTATTTTCAAAATTACACATAATAATATTTTATCTCCTATATGGAATTGGTAAATTCATTTTTTATGACCTTTAATTTTTAAATTTATAATATTCGAAAGTTTCTCATTCCCTTTCAATAAACGGCTTATGGCCAAAAACCTTTCGTAATTTTAATATTCATTATTTTAAATATTCTGAACACATAAATTCATTTACTTAGCATACAATTTATTAAAATTTTATAAAGAGTGAAGTCATTGTTTTAAGCTTGCAGATTTGTTGAATTTAATAAAATTAACTAACTAAATTTGACGTGACTGATTTCGAATAAAGAAAATGACTTGCCAAAGATGTTCCTGCCGGTCCTTGGGGTCCCTCGTCTGGATTCCCTGGTCCTTGGACACCGGAAGTCGCCATCCCTGGTTCGTCGGTGGTGGTTTCCCTCTATTCGAGCGTCCTGGAGGCTGAGTCTGGAGCCTTCATCCTTGGTGGTCCTGGATGTCGAAAGCGCTGAGGTTATGGTCCATCTGGCCTGCTGACGGTTTCTACTCGCGGTCCAGCATAGCGTCCCGCGGCACCTCGTGTTAAAAAATTATTACAGACTGTCTCTAAAGGCTTAGAGACCAAGTATATATAGCGGTGAATTTCACCTACCGCACCCCGCCTGCAAAGCTTGCTATCGCTCGATTTATTCCTTGTACAGGCAAGTCGGGCAACGAATCTGTTTTAGCTTGCATAGTTTGATAATTAATTTTGGAACACTGAAAAATGTCTATTTTATTTAAACTGCTCTAACTTTTTTGTTTCTTAAGTTTTTTGAATTCTGTTTTCTCTAATGTTCATTCTAGGTTATTGTGGTTCTTTTAAAATGTCGATGAAAGTTCTACGTGGTTTGGTTCGTAAAATAGCTTTTTTAGGCACTTAGAATTTTTTCGCTTCACTCCCGATGTTCAAATTTAGTTAGTTATTACAAATTTATTTTATAACATTTTTTAACTTAGCTTAACTATTCTCTTTAAGGTTTTATTTAATTTTTCCCTCTTTATTAATTGTATAATTCCCTACTTGATTATTTTAAAAACGGCTTTATTTCTAAAAAACAGGAAATTACTTATTTCCCACTTGCCACGGTCTCCCAGCCCGTTGCAATTTCCCCGCCTGTGAGGTTAAAAATGTTTTACTTTGTTAAAATGTTTTTTACCAATTCCTTATCTTACTCTTACTTAAACTATCTTATTCTATTACAAAATTTTCTTATTATTACTCTCTTGTCTCTTGAGAAGTTTTCACCCTGAAACACTTCAAACACAAGTCAATTAGCAATTTATTAGTCACTTTTGTTTACACTAAATTTTTATTTGGTCAATTGACACCTTATTCACTACACTGATGGCTGTCATTTCCTTTATCTATTTACCACGTCAATTTCATTTATACTAGTTATGGCTTTAAAAACAATGACTTGCAATTGAAAACCTAACTAATCCTACAATACTATTTTTTAAACATATTTCTTTTATATCTTAAGTATTACGTATTATTGTGTCAGCTGTGGAAGTACAGTTTATCTAGTTCAATTTGTTTACTTTCCGATAGACCTTTCGTAACGGCTAACTATTACGTGGATTCCACATTCCAAACTACCTGGTAAGGTCAATGAGCTGGCTTGTAAACATTCTAATAAAGTACAACAACAATTCGACTTATCATATTAAAACGGAACGAACCTTGCCTTTTAAATTCTCTATCTTTAGATTGTACAGTTTATAAAACTGGCTTGTGTTCAGATTATCGAAGTCCACTTGATAACTCCTATTGCTTCTGTTATTCATGCAAAGTTTCTTATTGTTGCGACCTTGATCGTTAGTACACAAGTTTTCTTGTTTTATATTGTCCAGTGAAAGTCTGATCTAACGACTCACTATTTCATGCAGACAAATTTCTTGTTTGATTTTGCAAAGGTCTGACCGCGTATTTGTTGTACAAGTCATTAAGATTCGCCTGCTATCTCTCTGATCGTTGCTTGATTTAACCCGCTTGTTTGATTTAAGCAGTGGAGGTATCTTGGCAATGTTTGCTCAATATACAAACTTCTTGAATAATACTTTGTAATGTTGGTTCAGTTATTAAATAGTTTGTTTTACATTTAAACATTTGTCCCTTTACAAATAAGTAGCTAATCTTAAAGTCTAGATTTAGCCTTACTCAACTACTGCTTATTCTTGTTTTTACTTTAAATCAGTTTGTTAATCATTCTGACAATTTAATTCCTGCCTAACTTAGCTTATCGCTCGCGTACTGGTTCTATTATTGAACAATATTCTAATTTGGCATTTCCGTATTTTCAGGATTATGATAAGTGTAAATTTCACATTCTAGAATCCCTTTACTTGTCATAAAACTTCTTAATGTTTTTAGTATCATATACAATTTTACAGAATACATTATAAGATATTTTATAATTGTTAACACAGTTGATTTGATTAATTGTAACAAATCAAGTTATTGTTCCTGAGTTTGCCTTTTATCTCGTAAACATTTCCCATTAAACATTTTTGGAAATTCCGTATGACATTCTATTAACTTCGTCCTGTTTTAAATAGATTTAGGCCTTTTTGCCCTCTACTATTTTGGTACGTCCGGCTTATTTTGTTGCAAGGAATGTTTTTATGAAATCGTTCCCCGCCCGTCCACCGGATATTTCATTGCGGCCGTGTTTACAAACACAGGTGATTGCCTTAACCTTGAGCCCTTGTTTACATTTGTTCGACTTGGTGGGTCTTTCATTCAAACCATCTGAATACTTTATTATGAATTATTTCAACCTAGACAATTCTTGTTTATTTAAAGTACAGCGGTTATTATTGGTACTGCCTTTCTTAATAGTATTTAGTTTAAAATATGTTTTACTCATTCATAAAACTTTTCATTAAACACGTCTGAATAACTGTTTACTAATTCTTGTAACTTCAACATTTCTTGTTTGTTTAATATGCCATGATTATTTGTATTTTCCAACTTAATCGTATTTAGTTTAAGATATGTTTTACGCGTTCTGGTTTTCTTTCTGCGTTTTGTGTTACGCCATTGTGCGTAATTCCTGTATTTTATTTTTATTTTTGATTTATTTTTACTTGGTTTATTTTGATAATTGTGATACTGGTGAGATTTACTTCTAAATTTATTTTTAACGAACAATTTGGACTTCGTTTTCAAGCAAGATTGATTAGAATTAAAGTGCTTTGGAATTCTTGTTTAGTCTAACGGATTTGTTTCCCGACAATTAGGTCTTTCCCTAACTTGTTGGAATTTTATTTGTTTCGGCTTGTAGCCATTTTTATTTAATTCGTTGAATCCTCCCTCGTCATTATTTAATTTGTTTGTTGTAGGCTTGGTTAACCCATTTTTTGCTTTGTTTAATCCCGTTAGCTTACTTGATTCCGTTCTTTCACAGTTTAATAATTCACTCTTCCTCGAATTTTCGCACAATTTGTTATTTAAATTTTTGGTAACCTCGTTCGTATCTTTATTCGTTGGCAATTGTTTTGATTTTATTTTTTGTTCCCCGCTTGTATCGTTGGAACATTTTACATTTTTAGTCATATTTTTGTTTAGTATTTGTTTACTTTTTAGTTTGTCATCACCTAACTTGCACAAGGACCCATCTTCCTGATCCTTGCCCGTGAACAGCCTCGCCTGCTCGCTATTCACTATCGGGCCCTCCAATGTCGGCTCTACAGGTGTTAATTTGCCGTCGTTACTTGACCCGCCTATATAAGGCGAACCAATTATATTTATTTCCTGTTCCCCGCTTGTAACGTCGGAACATATTACATTTTTAGTCATATTTTGGTTTATTATTTTATTAATTTTATTACATCCTATCTCTTGTCTTATCTTATCTTTATTTTTATTCGATACAAGAAACTCCTGGTGCAGCAGATATCCATCAATCTCATACGTCATGAACGATCTCTCCATGTTTATCCGGGCTTTTAACGCACACAAAGTATTTGCTCCCAAGATGAGGTCAACCCGTAGATTGTCCACAATCAAGAAAACAAATTCCTTTGTGTGTCCGTTTAATGTTAGAGGTAGCATCGTTTGTAATTTGACTCGTTTACAGGTTGACCCTAATGCTGTGACTATCGCTACGTTAGCTATAGGTAGCTCATAGAATAAATTCCCGTTTTGCTTTAGGGCTATGTATTTTTCTGTTTTAATCACAGACATTTGGGCACCTGTATCAACTTGTGCAATTAACTTATGGTCTTTAATTTCGCACTCTATCACTGGACACTGGTCTATATTCTCCAGTTTTATAACCGAGTCAATTCTTTCCTCTAACAAATCGTCCCTAATAGACATGGAAAAACCGTCTAGGCTGATCTTATTATGACGGTAAACCGGCTTTTCCTTCGGTCTCTCGCTCTGAATTATTTTTGACTTCTTTTGGCTTCGGATCTCTAACTTGGTTAACTTATCTCCCTGATTGTTGCCAGAGATCCTCATATTTAGTTTTTTGGCTTGTGGTCGCTTGGTCCGGGGATAGGCGATTTAGGATGAGGGTTTTTAGGATACTTGGTCTCTTGGTATTTTGCGGTATCACCATGGGACCTTAGGTTAGGGTTAGGTTGTTGGTTTGGAGCAACCTGCCTCTGTTGACTTCTTTGAGCGATCCCATTACCATTACCGTTGTCAGTAACGCTGTCTAGCTGTTGTAGGAAAACTATCGCTTGTTTGATATTACTTGTGGGGTTCCCCACTCTAGCTAGCTGAACGTTACTCCCAAAGTGTTTCATTAACATGAAAATTAGATGGTTCTCTGGGATTATCGGGTCTAAGTTTTTCGCCCTGTTTACCATCATAATAAAATACTCTGCCATAGAGTATGGTCCATTATTATGGTAGCGCCCTTGATTTATTTGTCTGCGTACCCAATCCTGCTGGCGATAACTCCAGAAATGCTCCGTGAATTCCTGCCTGAATTCAGAATAAGTTTCTGTGTTGTTCTTTATGGCTTTCCACCATGCATCCGCTGCCCCTTTCAAATATCTCTCTACTATCCTTAATTTTGCAGTCTCGTCCATAGTATTGTCTATCTCTGAAAATAGATCTTCTATTTCCCCCAGGAATGTCATCGGATCTTCTTTGTCATTCCCCCAGAACTCAATTCTACGGTACGTGGCCTCCCCGTTCCTGTCTATTACCCTTGGTAAGCAAACTTGTGTTACTATTCCTGCTCCAGCTGTTTGCTGTACTTTTGCAACTTGTTGCTTTACTGTTTTAATATCCTCTTGGATATTCTGTACCTTTTCGTTTAATTTAGCCGTTTTTGTTTCCGTTTTAGTTTTTAGTCTCTCAATTTCTGTCTCATGTTCGCTTAACTTTTCATATATATGACTTGTCTTAGTCTCATTTTCTTTTTGATAGTCTTCGAATTTTGACTGTAAAGCCTCCCATAAATGTCGTCTTTCCATTTTCTCTTCCTCCCTCCATTGTTTTTCTCTGTCCTCTCTCTCCTTCTCCTTTTGTTTTTCTCTGTCTTCTCTCTCCTTCTCTCTCTGTTTTGCTTCCTCCCTCTCTTCCTCTCTCAATCGTTTCTGCCTTCTCTTTCTCTCTCAATTGTTTCTCTTCCTCTCTCCATTGTTTTTCTTTGTCTTCTCTCTCCTTCGCCCTTTGTTCTGCTTCCTCCCTCAATCGTTTCTCTTCCGCCCTCTCTTTCTCTCTCAATTGTTTCTCTTCCGCCTTCTCATTCTCTCTCAATTGTTTCTCTTCCGCCTTCTCTTTCTCTCTCAATTGTTTCTCTTCCTTGAAAAAGGCCATCAATTTCTCCATCTCGGGTTTAGACATTTTAATTTACTATTTAATATTCAATTAATTATTTATTCCCTTATTTCTTTCTTTTTGATTTGGTTTAGGCCAGATGGTTCCTTTCCGCTCTTTCGACTTAATCTTTATTCAAATTTATTTATTTTATTTTTATTTGTACGCTCTTGGATTCGTTCAATTTATATTATTATTTAAAAATTTAATTACATTATTTAAAACATCTGACTTCATTTATTTAAGCTATCTCGATTTATTTCTGTTATTTAACTATTCAATTTTGATATAGGGAACCTGTTCAAAGTCCCTACCGTTCGGGCGCCAATTCTGCAACGTCCCCCCCACCTCTCCTTTTTATAACCGTCCCTACTACCGCTTGCCTACGCGGTCGTTTGTTGTTTAAATCCTTTCTTGCAGAATACTAAAATTTAATTGTTTACAAGAAAACAAATTTATAAACAACCAAAAATCTGCCTATCACCCAGCTGGTAAAACCGTGCAAAACTCCCAGAGTTAAGTGTATGTTTCCTGCTCGTAGGGCCAAGCCCACAACAAGCCTATTCCCGCTGACTACTATTTACAATACGTATAAACACTCCTAAATAAGTTTATCAATTGTGTATGGTCTAAGTATAGTCACACATGTCAAATTAATAGTCAGCTGGAAAGAAACACATTTAGAATAATACACATAATAAACACAGAGTCTTACCACCTGATGATGATCTGCAGAAACAGCAAGGGAACGTGCAAAATATGATTGTGTTTAAAATTACCTATTTTAAAAGGCTCCTGTGTCCTCTTAAACACAATCTGCCAGTAGATAAATCTCTGGACTTTTATTACAAAAAACCAACTAATCTTTAGCCTAGCTCTTGAAATTAGTAGAGAGAAACTCTTTAAAACATTAGGCTTTATCTATTACCATTTAATGAAATTTAATTAAATTTGTTTACTGATTTAATAATCATCTTTATATTAGTTGGAAAAAACTAAACAGTTTTTATTGGTTATTTTGACACAGGATGGAATGCAAATAATCTTGATTTTTATGACATATTTAACTCTATTTATTGAAATAAAAAAGAAAATTTATCCTTCAAAGTATTACACAATTATATTAGCAAAACAATTCACTGAGTTACTTCTTGTTTCTTATGCTTTAAAAAATTATACTTTGCATATAGATTGATTACATAGACATAAACATAAAATTATTTTCAAAATTACACATAATAATATTTTATCTCCTATATGGAATTGGTAAATTCATTTTTTATGACCTTTAATTTTTAAATTTATAATATTCGAAAGTTTCTCATTCCCTTTCAATAAACGGCTTATGGCCAAAAACCTTTCGTAATTTTAATATTCATTATTTTAAATATTCTGAACACATAAATTCATTTACTTAGCATACAATTTATTAAAATTTTATAAAGAGTGAAGTCATTGTTTTAAGCTTGCAGATTTGTTGAATTTAATAAAATTAACTAACTAAATTTGACGTGACTGATTTCGAATAAAGAAAATGACTTGCCAAAGATGTTCCTGCCGGTCCTTGGGGTCCCTCGTCTGGATTCCCTGGTCCTTGGACACCGGAAGTCGCCATCCCTGGTTCGTCGGTGGTGGTTTCCCTCTATTCGAGCGTCCTGGAGGCTGAGTCTGGAGCCTTCATCCTTGGTGGTCCTGGATGTCGAAAGCGCTGAGGTTATGGTCCATCTGGCCTGCTGACGGTTTCTACTCGCGGTCCAGCATAGCGTCCCGCGGCACCTCGTGTTAAAAAATTATTACAGACTGTCTCTAAAGGCTTAGAGACCAAGTATATATAGCGGTGAATTTCACCTACCGCACCCCGCCTGCAAAGCTTGCTATCGCTCGATTTATTCCTTGTACAGGCAAGTCGGGCAACGAATCTGTTTTAGCTTGCATAGTTTGATAATTAATTTTGGAACACTGAAAAATGTCTATTTTATTTAAACTGCTCTAACTTTTTTGTTTCTTAAGTTTTTTGAATTCTGTTTTCTCTAATGTTCATTCTAGGTTATTGTGGCTCTTTTAAAATGTCGATGAAAGTTCTACGTGGTTTGGTTCGTAAAATAGCTTTTTTAGGCACTTAGAATTTTTTCGCTTCACTCCCGATGTTCAAATTTAGTTAGTTATTACAAATTTATTTTATAACATTTTTTAACTTAGCTTAACTATTCTCTTTAAGGTTTTATTTAATTTTTCCCTCTTTATTAATTGTATAATTCCCTACTTGATTATTTTAAAAACGGCTTTATTTCTAAAAAACAGGAAATTACTTATTTCCCACTTGCCACGGTCTCCTAGCCCGTTGCAACACACACACACAAACACACACACACACACACACACACACACACACACACACACACACACACACACACATACACACAAACACACACACACATACTGCGACGGTCTACCGTAACCAGCGCACGCAGACTCCACCTCCTAGCCGTTCTTTACCTCTGGAATCACACTTACCTGTAGACCGCCGAACCTGGTAAAATTTGATACAAGCAGATTTGACACGAGCCAGAACCTGTACTCCTGCTTGCCGAATTCTGCCAGAGAACCAGTCACTGACTTTGATTTTAAAAACCTAACTTACTGATATTTAAAACTTTGAGTCACTATATCTCGAGGATAATTTTATTTAAAGGCATCACACAGCTTATGATCAGATTGTACTATTATTTAAGAAATTAGTTTAGGGAAAAATAAATTTTAATCTTAGTCACAATTTAGTAATGACCATTGATTTTTATTTGTATAAACTATTATGTAACACAGGAATTTTACTTCTTATTTAATTGTATATATTAAACAAGTATTTAAAAATTTAAATTCTGTCCCGTGTTTTGTCCAACATCCTGTCTGTCCTCCATCCAGGGTAGAACCTCGGCTCCTCGCTCTCTCTCCACGTGAGTTATTTTCGGTTTGACCTCACAGGATGTCTTCTTTTTCTTGAGAGTTTGGTTTTAATTAGATCGTATTTTATATAATTTTTTTTAAAATCTGTTGTGTAAATTTCATTATTCTCGCCTAATTATTATCTATTAAATTTCTACAGTTTGCTTTGCTAAGCTTTATTAAACTTTAAATCTTGATATTTATTTCGTCGTTACAAAACCACTTTTCGACTACTTATTTACAGGTCATTTTGCGTTGTAACTTATTTTCGTAATTTAGTGTGCACGTAACAAGGCGCAACTCGTAATATTAAAATTAGGAAAACAGAAAGCATTTTGAACACCGATGTTAAATGTTCAGTTTTAGAGGGTATACCCCTAAAACGTATTCCAAAAAACACGAATTCTACATTTCGGCGTTACCACTTGCTTCTAGCCGCACATCGTCTGGCTATCACTCAGTTCAAAAACAATCTCGAGGCTGACATCGTACCGTCTTCCATGTTGTTTCCAGACTGTCTTCGCTTTGATTAGCGTTCCTTCAACTAGTAGCTTTTGATATCCCTGACTCTGCACTTGGAACGGCTGGCATTCCACATCTCTCTTTTCCTTCATGTTTATAAGCAAATGATCTGTTTTCACTTTAATTCCTCTAACTTTGTTTTAGTGCGATTTAACGATTTTTTCATATCTTTAAATTCTTTCAAATTTCTTCCTCTGATCAAAATGATATGTCGATGGTGTTTCTACGTGAAAATTGGCGTTTGAGCTACTTGAACACGGCCTTTGTCACTGGCAAATTACATCACGTCTCTTTCAAAATCATTTTAATTTTAGGTTTTTAAGTTGAGAAAAAACATTTCAAATTATTTTTTAATAATTATTCAAAATTAAAATTGTTTTAATATTTATTTTCCCTTTTTATACGTTTTCCCTTGTTTGGTCCATTATAACACACACCATAAGTCAGCTTAGGCATTATCATAAAAAATAGTGAGTCAAGGGTTAAGATTTACCGCTTCCATTTATCTTCTTAGAATTTAAAAAACTCCTAATTTTAGTAAATAATTCTATGTTTTACGTCAAGAACTAAATAATCCTCGTCATTAAAAACTTAGCATTATTTTAAAATATTATAATTACAGCATTTTTAACTTAGTTACATTAGTTAAAACCTAAAACGTTTCTTTCCAATAGATAATCTAAATACTATAGATAATCTATATATATATATATATTTGTAGATTATGCAACACTGTTTTCTTGTATACACTTATCACTTTCACTTATGTACTTAAACAATTGCATAAATACCAAGTAAGTTTCTTGTTTAAGTACATAAGTGAAAGTGATATATATATATATATATATATATATATATATATATATATATATATATATACGTGTACGAGTCTGTACAAGAACTAAATCACCCGCTGTCTGATAACGGACTTTCTACACATTTATAGACCGCTATGATCAGGGAAAAGATTTAAGAAAAAATATAGGGATTAAAATTTTAAATATGAAATAATCATTGAGTAGTTTTTTTTAGATAAACCTAGACACTATTGGACGACATAAGAACCAGTAGAATCCCTACTCAGAGTATTTATGGCGTGCAGCGATCAAACTGAGGAGTAATAGGATTATGCAACAAAGCGTCGTTACACGCAGAGCATTGGCATTGTTCAATGTGCGCGCTAGATATCGCGAGCCTCGCCAATAATCCTATATAAACGCAATCTCTTTGTTTAAAGTTCTTTCTATTACAACTAAAATCATTTTGAAAAGGTGAAGGGGAAGGATGACGTCGACAATAAATTGAAGATTATATTCCCAGGCTCTTTTAGGGAAATTGAAATTTTCAATTTTCAAACAGGGATATTGACATACAAATTAAATTTGAACACGTAAAAAATACCCAAAACATGAAGGTAATATTTTTGATAGGATAAGTTTAAATTAAGGCTAGCATTTAATATTCATAAAGAAACACACATGTTATTCCTAGTATTAAGAATGTTACTTTACACAAATAAGTTTTAAAAATAAATTGTGCTTGATAAAATAAAAATCCATTATTAAATGAATATATTAGCTTAAATGGAGAAATATGAAAAGTGTATAGGCATCCTTCAACTTTTCCTATTTTCCCACAAGTGTGTTCTTTCTTCTTTTTCTTCTTTTGCATCCATCGTCTTTTTTGTATACTTCTTCGCTAATTCCCGATATTACTTCCTTCCTCCTTCTTCTTCTTATACTTCACTTTTTCCTTCTTTTTCTCTTTCTAGTTTTTCAACTCTTATTCTGCCTCCTTATTCTTCTTATTCTCATTATTTCCTTTTTCCTATTCAAGACTTACTCTCATAAACCTATTCCCCAACCCACTTCACTTTCCTTCTACATTATTCTCTTCTTCGTGTAGTCCTTAAGATTTTTTTACTCAAGTAATAGCCAACTATAAATATTCACTTATTTTACTATGTACCTTCTTATTTTATACAGTTGTAACTAACATTTTATATTTATCTGCATTTAATGTACTTCTTCAAAACGTCAACCCCACCTGATTTTCTTAATTTGTCTTATATCTTGCTTCCCCTGCCTTTTCTACCGTACATTAATACTTGCAAATCAAGGTATGAAATAAGTTAGTATATCCTTGCTTTTGTAACTATACATATTTTTCGTTCCGTATATATACATTGTTTTTTGTACATATATATATATATCAAGAAACATGTTTTACTATTTACTATAAACAAAAAGTTTTAAATATAATTTTATCTCTTCATGCATTTAATATAGTTTCATATATTTTTGCACTTTAACATTATTATTACCTTGAGAATTATTAATCACCAGAATTCCTGTACATTAATAAATGTCTATGCACTTGACTTTACCTGTACAAGTCAACTCTCATGTAGTCAAAATCATATCTTGGTTTTGGCAAACTTTCCTTTTCAAAGTTCCGCCCCTAACTTATAAAGGAAAATCTAGCTACATTTTCTACCAACTAAATTAGCTTTGTACTCCTTCGTAAGAATCAGTATTTCAGGGTTTCTGATCAAAACTTTCTGTACCTATCTTTAAAATCTTTTTATTTTATTATCTTATGAAGTAACTTTATGAATATTCATTTTTTCCTAAATTTGATAGGTATGATAAATTTAATCAAGTTCGTTTCTAAATAACACTGTTGTTATTTGGTTTGAAATTATGTAGCTTTGAGCACAAAAAAACAATTGTAGGAATAAAAGGTAATTTAGATTCACCACTGTTTTCTATCAGTTTTAATGTGAAAGTAAAGGAACCAATATTTTTTAAAAATCATCCCACTTATATACTATTTTAAGAAACGCTGTAAATGGAATGAAAATGAAACAAGAACATTAGTTTGGTAAAATAAATAGGAACGAAGTAACGGTGTCTTGAAAGAAGTATGACAACAAGTTACACAAAATCACAGCAGAATGCCTGCAGAAGATAGGAATATACTAGAAGAGCAAACAAAATAGGATTAGGAACAATTCTTTCTTAAAAGTAGTTCTTGGGTGTAAGAAAAAGAATAAATATAATGATGAAGATTATAGTGAAAGTAAAAAAAGAAGTAGAAACAGAAGAGAAGACGTGAAAAGAAGAGAGTATAAATAAAAATTCTTTTATTGATTAGCTGTAGTTTATCGTTCAATACTTATAAAATATTCAATCGATTAATTCATTATCAAAATTTTTTATTCGTCCGTAATACTATATTTAAATAAAGAGGAAAAGTAGAATACAGGTTTAAGAATGCTAACCTTTCCAAAGTAATAACTGCTTAATATGGGGATTTTATATTCTCCATTTACATAAATGTCTAGCCTTGCTCTGTACTTAAAATCGTTAAATAAATCCACTACATAACTCAAACCAACAACTCTTGAAATAAAAAAAAAACCTAAGCAAAGGAAAATATTGAAGGTTTTGTTATGTATACTTTGTTTAAAACCTTTTCATTTTAATATATTATTATTATTATTATGTTATCCCTTTTTTATTATTTTTATGTATTTAATAAATGAGTACATTTTTGTTTCATATTTACTCATGTTACACGTATTTATATAAACGAATTAATGCTACAGTTTTATTAAAAAAATATGTATTAATTTCATGGAGGTAGATATAAAGGCTACTGTATTTAGCCTACATAACAAAGATATCAACGTGCATGCCGCCCGTGTAACCCCTAAATACAGTGTTAGTCTTTATCAAAGGACGCGATGACGTCATTATTTTATGACGAAACACCGTAAAAATTATTTCGTGTTAGCTCTAACAAAAGACGTCAATAATATTTACCTGAAATCCACAATCACCAGGTTTTAAGGGGCTTTATAAAACTTGATAATCATAAAGTCGTATTTTGTGGTAAAAAGTTTTCTTCTGATTTGTTCACAGAAAAACTTTTTAACCAATAATAAAAGTATACAAGAACTGGTTTTCTTACTTCCAAGAGGCTATGAAGAAAAGGTAAGTGAATATAAAAAACTTTTCTTGTTAAATACAGTTAGGGTTTCTTAGCGGGATAGACGCTTTGTATATTGGCGTATGTTTCCTATCAATGGACAATTCTCCCACACAAACACTTATTGTTGCTGCCAATGAATCTATATCATCAAGTATTCTTGAAGGTCTTTATTTTCAAGGCGTTGCGCTTCTACCAACTTCTTCAGTTCTGGAAGCACACGGGAAGGAATAGTAACAGGGTATCTATGGTTACTGATGTAGGTTTTACCATTCGAATTACTCGAAAATCTGGTGCGTAGATGCTGCGAGTATTATTCATTGGTCAGCTCTTCCTTGGAATTCTTTACCTTGGGAGTGACAGGTTTTATGGTAGGGCAGATATGCAGTCGCTCTATCCCACACAGATCCTGTCTGAGTAAAGATGATAATGTTGATCTCTGTACATTACAACGCCGTCCTCGCAATGACTAAGCGACCCATCATTGATTTCATCATGACTTCATTGATTCATGTCCGACCCCTCGCCACACTGTCCTGACCCATGAAGCACTTCATAAATATCTTTGTCCCAAAATAGATGTAGTGGATAGAAAAGCAGTGTTTCCAACTAAAGATCAACTGTAACCAAATGTTATTAACTAAACGTACAATTGAAAGAGAGTGTGTATATATATATATATATATATATATATATATATATATATATATATATATACATAAGATAAATAAAAATATTTCAATCACAATAATTCTTTTAATTTATATATTCAATGCTTTTCGCCAAAGCAATATTAGCATTACCATCTTCAGGAAAAACAATAATATCCGACGAAAACCTTTGAATTAAATATATAAATAAAACTATTATTGTATTTGATATATTTTTATTCATTAGCTATATCACAAGAAAACGCATCACCTTCAATATATATACACACACATATATATATATATATATATATATATATATATATATGTGTGTGTGTGTGTGTGTGTGGGGGGGGGGGGGGTAATGTGTATGAATGTGTGTGTGTGTGTGTGTGTGTGTGTGTATTTGTGTGTGTGTGTGTGTGTGTGTGTGTATGTGTGTGGGTGTGTGGGGGGGGGGTGTGTATGTGTGTGTGTGTGTGTGTGTGTTTGTGAGAGGACACTTCTCGGGAGTTTCGTCTACAAAGCGAGCGCATTGTGGGGTCGCCAATTTTTGTGGGGAGTCCCCAAAACGCCACCTATGGTTTTAATAGCAGGAAATTAGTTTATCTATATGTCCTATCATCAGAAAAAATGTTTATTTAAATTTTTGAAGCCGACCCCACAACTTCATTATTTTGCATACGACTGTTTTTCGCACACCTCTGAACGCTTCCTAGTTTTAGCACCACCAAACGGCGTCAAACAGTGTGTACAGTGTGTACTTTTACTTGTGGGCGAGCTTTTATGAGGAACTGGAATTTACACACACTTCTTGTTCGTGGTACGTTTAGGGGATTTTTCGTATGACACACGTCTAGTGGAGAGTGTCTTGTGACGACTTCAGACACATAGCCGACGCCAATATATTAACACTAATTGGTGGTGCCAAAGAGGTTATTTAATTTATTATTTTTAAAATCACAAAACCCAGACTAATTATTTTAATATATATAGTTATTATATATCTGAACACTTTTCTGAATATATTTAATTATTTGGGCCTAATATCTTCTATTTAGTTACATTTTTGAGGTTAAAGATAATTGTCTTAGACAGTTATTAACATTTTTACCCGGTAGTGTATCATTATTAAAATATGTTTCTCGTAATTAAAGTTTACAATTTTAATGTTGATTTGTAATCATTGCATGCAGGGTATGCTATATTTTTCAGATAAAATGTTGTTTTTAAATTACTTTGCAAATATATTTTTAGATTAAGGCTAACTGAAATGTTTTGAAAATTGATGTAACTTGGTTCTTCTCTTTCCAAATTTGGAAATAATATACATCTGTTTAGAAACAAAACTTCATAAACTTGAAAAAATATTTTACTGTATAAAACATTATTCATTTATTTACAAATAATATTTGTGGTTTTATTCACAATGTAATCGCAAATGTGTTTTTTTTATTGAAACTTGATTAACAATATTCATGTACATAATCCTTTCTCTATTAGGTGTGAATGTTAACGGTTACAAATTCCAAAACGTGAGACACATTTTGGGCACTAAACAAAATTCAAGGGACAAATAAATGTTGCCGGGCTTCGTTTATTTAATGAAGGAGTGGTCATTATTCTGACCTAAAAACGTTATAAATAAACGTTAACAGCGCTGACCCAAACACGGAAATAAATTGGTGAATCTGTTTTGATTTCTAATAAGAATAAGCTATCACAAGCTGTAACTTTGAGTTTGTACTAGCAACACTCACTGATGATGATGACTTTGTCATTGAGTAAATAAATGAATAAGTTGTAAGTTTAGTGTATGTCTTTTATTTATTTTTAATTGCTAATGTTTAAAGTAAACTAAACTTTAAGATTGCAAGATAATTATTCATTGTACACGGGCTACACAATTTCGTTCCTTTTTCATATTTAAAAAACAGTTTTGGTTTTTTAACAAGTCGTAATTGATAGGAAGAATAGAATTTCCATAGAAATAATAATGCGTAAATAATTATTATACAGATAATTGTAAGAAGAAATATAAGGTTTGTAAAAATGATAAAACTGGAAATTTTAGATATAATTATGAGTAATGAAGATTTTCTAATTCCAAGTTGGAAATAGCATTTGAGAGTAACAGGAATTAAATAGCTGTAGTAATATAAAAAATTAAGAAAAATTGTAGAAAATTCAGATATAATTGTTTAATTTTAGTTATAAGTAAACATTTGTGAATGATAGAAACTTTTTTACAATTTATGGATGGTAAATATCTTATAACGATTTCAACATAATCGTAAACATATAAATTGTACAAAATGTATGCTACTTTTCGACTGCTAAGTCTAAATCTAACAGTAGCTGGAAAACTGTCGGGCAAATAACTTCAAAATTCACGTTTAAATCTAATTCTTCTCTATACATAACTTGTACCCCTGACCTAAGAAGGTATATCCGAGTGTCGACAGTTTATGTTGTCATATCAGATAGACTCGTGTAAGGTTAGTGATTCCATGATAAAGGGCGAACCTGACACAGCAATTCTGCAGATCATGTCTTAATGCTTACATATACATTTACACCTGCAAAACTATCTAAGAACGGTGATCACCTCTCAGAAGTGTTTTTGTAAGTGATAGCGGCTAGAAATTGTTGTGAACTACCGATCCAATAGCGAGTACAAGTTTTCACTGTTTTACTTTATCCAGCCGTTTTTTATCTCTTTAAATCGCTTACATTTGTGACTTAAAAGCAAATAACTCAGGGCAGTAGGGTTTGCCCTTCAAAACCTTCAAAATCTTGAAAATAATGAGCTTTAAATAATATCGTATTAGCAGCTTTGTCCGAAGTAACATAATGTACTTTTCTTCTTACAATAAATTAAGAAAAATAGTTATTTATTTCTCCTGTGACTTTTGACCATGGCCATTCTATCCCATTGTCAAAATAGGGATATAAAAATTCAAAGACTACTTGCTTCTATATTCGTGTTGAGCCGTTACTATATTTGTTTATTTATATGTTTAGTGAATACGAATAAATAAAATTAAGTATTAATTTAATATAATAAATGTTTTAGACTAAACGTGTATATATTGGACTTTAGTGACCGTATGTGTGTACATGCGTACAAACGTTTGTACATGTGTAAACATATATGCAATGTTAAAATATTGTAAAAATATACGATAACTCAATATCGTATATTGTAACATACTAACCATCTATTTTACTTTAATAATAAATATGTAAACTAATCCCTACTTCCATCTTATGCTTTAATAAACTCAAGACGTTTGTTACGGTTTGAGATGACAAAGAAACACATTTCCCTAAACAGCCTTCCTCATTTATAGAAAAATATGTTCCACTATAAAAATTCTTTATATATCACTATATGTTAATGCATACAGAATATTACAATTCTCAGCAACTCCACCCATTCTTATAAAATTTAGCTAATTTCTTCTGAGAAAGAAAGGTCAAAACGAGAAAAATGTATAGATTAGAAAATAAGATAATGATCACAACCGACGACGGTACAGAGATACCTGTTTAGTGAGTCGGGTTAATCTTACTCATACCACAGCTAAATCTACTTAAGATCATTTAAAAATAATTTTTGAAGATTAGATTAGCAATTCCAAAGTCTTTAAAATAAAAAACAAATGCTATTGGCATTTTCAATAAATAGAATTTTTAAACTGTTTCCCATATTCTTTGTTTAGATAAGTATAAAAACGTTTCAGGTAGCTAATCGTGGGAACAATAATACAAAAACTATCCCTAAGTTACGCACTCTAAATATGAAAAGGCTTTTACTTGCTCCACTTGAACATATAACATGATCGAGCCTAGCCTAATCCTCTTTTCTTGTTCACGTAGGCTTATTCTACGCTTATTTTATATATTTAGAAAAAATGCCAAACTATCTTTCCTAATGAAAAATTAATAATAGTATTTCTATAACTACAATAGCCAAATATAACTAAAAATTTTGTTTCCATTTTTGATGATATGCTCATAAGGGAGCACATTCTCAAAAGGTGCCCAGTAGCTACGTTTTATCAGTACACATATTTTGACAACATATATGTTACATACAACATACATGTTGAATTATTAATATTAAATTTGTTTTTAATGATATATGTCTTAAAATTAGGTTAATTAAAGCTTAGCTATTGAGAACTTATTTCACTCTAAATCTCATACACACTAGTTGAGTAAATCATATCAACTAGTTTCGACGACGATGCCGTTTTCATCAGTGATAGTCTACTACTAACAAATTTCATCAAGCTACGTCATTATAAATTGTGTATAGGCTTCGTATCGTACAACTATAAAACAAACAAATTAATACATTTAAAACTCAAACAATAAAGATATTCTAACCTACAGAACACCAAACTCCTCACTAACGAAGGTTATCTATTTTACATTAGTATTTTTTGTATCATCAATATAAAGGCAATACTATTCTGTATGTCTATTTCTGTGGTAAATTTATAAAGGGTAAGCATCCATTAAGTTCCAAATACATCGTCGACCTACAGGGTCCAAACCAGGGTCCAGGGTGGAAGAAATTTGTCTCTTTAGCATTGTTCCTAAACTTGCTCATAAAGAAAAAGGCAAAGAAATCCGCCTCTGAGAAATCGGGAATTTACAGCGTGAGAAGTGCGATGGAGTATATATTGGCCAAACCCGTATGTATGAGTATTAAGGCAAGAAAGCAGGGAGCAGCACTTTAAAAACTACAAAACTGAATACTCAGCACTGCCTGGACAATCAGCATTTCTTTACGTCTGACCATCCTAGGGTAACATGTAATTAGGTACAACAGTCACGATGCTTGGTAGACTTGGATAATAAACTAATCTCGAGATGTCTCACTCATCAATGAGTCTGCCCAGTTCAGGATTCTTCTCTTTTTTTCCTGAATACTATGTTGTTTCGCAAAACATTTGAGGTTTATCAGTTTTGTGTTTTCTTGATATATTCTGACGTTTTTGTCGTTACTTTGCTAATTAATTAAAGTTAATTACTGTGCTTTCTGTTTAAGACTTGATAATTATTAAAAAGGTTGCTACCGCTAACTTAAATGTTTTAAGTAATGTACAAATTTTAATTGTTTTTATTCATAATTTTGAAATAAACTTGTTTTATGAACGAATACTTTATAGCGCTAATTTGTTAAAATATGTTTTAAAATTCTTTTAGCCTTATTAGTAGTTAATATATTGGTAACACGAGAAATATTAATGTAAAATAGATACCACGCCTGAATAAGGAGTTTAGTGTTCTGTAGGTTAGGATGTCTTTATTGTTTGAGTTTAAATATTTCATCTTGTTTTATATTTGCACGATACAAAGCCTATCGTTAATTTATACTGATGTAGTTTGATGAAGGCCATTTACTGAGGAGGCCAAATTAGTATGTATATTTTATTAAACTAGTGTGTAGTGAGTTTTAGAGTGAACTGTTATAATTTTTAGACATTTGTGTTTCTTAAACGTTAATCTATGAAATAAATTAGACAGGAGTTGAAAGGACAAATATGCTAAGGTAAACGCAGTGTTTAAAACGCCTTTGCTTCCATACCTTTCGAGTAAAAATCAATCACACAGTGCCTCCTGATGTAGGTATAGTGCCGTGGAGCTGAACAGCATGGTTTTAAAGGGATTCGGTAATCGATAAAGTATATTTATATATTTACACATTATATTAAGCCTCATCTGATTTTACGGATACAATTTTTGCCATTTTTCCATATCGTTTAAAATCCATTATATTTTCATTGTAGTCGTTATAAGAATTTATTTAATTCCTACAGCATATCTTTTCCACAACGATTACAAGTAAAAAACCTTAACTTTCATCGTGTTAATACAAGGATGTTACTTTCTACAAGGCCGGGTGAAGATGTCTGGGAATTTCTCAAAACGGATTTAAGTCGATTTCAAACATCTTCTCTTATTATTATATTAAATCTGTCTCCTGGTTTTCATTTTTTATTAACTATTTTCCAATTTGTTGAAGTAGCTACAAATAAAAATGAGGAAGTGACTGAAGAAGCAGTTTAAAAAACTCTTAACAAAAAAGCTCATTGTTATACTGTGTATACAGATTACTGGTAAAAACTAGCGATGCCGATCTTATTGTTAGTGCAAAAGAAGATACAAAAGGTTTTGACTGTTTTCAATTTTTTTATTTGTGTATTTGTTTTATTAACTGATTTTTCATCAATTAACACAGTCTTTTATAGTTAGTAACAGATAGTTTTAGATTGAACGTAAGGTATACTATTGTTTATGATACCATATCAAGCGAATTGTTATAAATAAACTTAAGTCCAAGCCTCTCCAAGATGAAGGCCTCAACCTGATCTCCGCATTTTGTGGGCCCTATGCTCGATTTTGATATAAATGCGACTACAATATAATATACGGGCGATGATCACCATGAGGTATTCTCAATGCGTATGACGCAGATCTAGCTTCCTGCATTCAAGCATTTTCATCTCTTTCTTTCGATTCGTAGGTTAAACGTAAATCACTTAGGGCAGCAGTGGGTATTGAATAGCCCTCCAAAAGATTTGTAAAGGTTGTATTTATATTAAAATAACACCAACAGTTTTGTCCAATATAATGTGCTTTTCTCTCAAGTGAAGGAAAATAGTCAAATTTTCTTCCTAAGACTTTTGACTATGACCGTTTTCTCCCAAAGTTGAAACATTATTTGTTTCTATCATCGATCGATTTCAGCCTCTGATTACCTAAGTTTGTTTACTTATCTCTTTAATGGAAACATAGAAATTAGCACGTAGTACACATACGTTAGCCATATTAAATGGCAACTTGTACGCAATGCTGCAATATTGTAACAATATACTATTGGTTTCTATTGCATGTCCAACATATTAACCACATAGAACATTAGTAAGTTAGGATTGTGGATAACTGTCCATACTCCCATCCTATTCTTAAAAAACAAGACGTGTTATTTCACTGTCAAAATGAAACCAAAGATTTACTTCTGCGTTATTTGTTGTGGTAGTCTGTATTATTTATTACTGAAGTAGGCTACATAGACACTGCTTCTCGTCATTTAAAGATTAGGTATAGTTGACACCGATAAACCAATTCTTTGGGCTGGATGTAGAAGCGTTGACAGTTTATGTTATCATATCAATCACATATTGACGTTTTAGTAGCTTTAATCGAAAGTGAAACTGTTCGAGAAAAGAGGCTCCAAGACTTAAATACATGCAATCGGTAGATTTAAAACACAAATCATATTATGATTTAAATCTTATAGATTAACTTGAGTTATTCGCGTTTCAAACATAAAACGGAAGATTTTGAAGAAATCGCCCTGGTATTTCCTTTAGTTGTAGGGAACTGGTATTGTAACTCGTTATTTATTTTATACCTATCAAAAGTAGTATGTAGCTATAAAGTTATTATTTTTTTTAAAAAAGGGTAGGCCAGGCTATTCGTCCACACTTGCTTAGCTTGCTTTGGAGTTACCGTTGCTATTTTGCAGTGTTTGTAGAAAAGAGTTTGAGTTTTATTTTACTTACAAATACATTCAATCTATACATTTTGGGAGGTATGAATGGAATTTCTGGGAGGTATTTTGGAATATTCTGTAGACCCTAGAGTTTTGATCAAGTTAGAATTAATGTTTGTATAGATAGTATATATATATATATATATATATATATATATATATATATATATATAAATTAATGTTTGTATGTATGTTATACACGCCTAAACCGCTGAACAGAAATTTATGATATTGTTTGACACAATAACAGGATGGTTCGTTTGAGGTTTGGAATAGATCTATTAACAGGGCTCTGCCCCAGTGGCTTAGGATGGTTCAAAAACCGATGTATATATGTATGTATCTTATGGGCGTCTAACTAACTAAACATAGGTTATTATAATTTGGAGAGATTGTTTTATATTCTCCAGTATAAAGGCCAGAACCTGATCACCGCATTTTGTGGACGCAATAGCTCTTTACTTCTGTTCAATACAATGTCGCTAATCCACCAATTATGGATTATGGTTTAACGACGCAAGGTTGAACCACAATCAATAGAAATGTAAAACAAATTCATGATTTAAAAATAGATTTTAATTTAGGCCATCAAATTATAGCCTAATATTTTAAGTTTATGTATGAAAAGACCGAACTAACTAACAATTCGCTATCAGTATCTCTGCGCCGCCGTAACACTATGTTACACGAGTTGAACTATCTATGTAATATATTGAATGTAATTCCATAGTAAAAGTTATATTTATAGTTGGTTGTTTATTTTCCATATTGTTTCACTTCGTTTTAAACAAGAGTGTTTATTTTAGAACTTCGCTTTAAGAAACATCAACTTATAAATACCCCACTATAACATGAGTGGTTTAGTAAACAGTAATGGTTTAGGCATATTAAATTAATTTCAAGAATATACGTAAAATCCTGAATCAGCATGAAGTAACTGTATCATTTTATCCCATTAAATCCCCAGCACTAGAAAGTAATAAGGAATTGCCCATGCTCCCGCAACGTCTAGAGCCACACATCCTTACAGTATTTTTCAAATATGAAAGGATGAATTATGGCAACTAAATAGTGGTATAATAGCTATCACATCGTAAGACTTGAAAATGGCACGTGAAATGAGCGGCTAAACTCTTACTTATTGTTTAAATAGAATTATACAAATGGCTTCCAGAGAACAAATGAAATCATGTTATTATATAACCGAAGGCTAGTGTAGAAACATTTCACAGTAAACGGAAAAGAGAACAATATTGTTTATATCTTTGCATCCTTCTCGGATAAAACCTTGTCATATTGTGAGTTTTACGCAAAAAAATAAAATATCGAGGTTAATTTAAACCCAGTAATAGTTTTGTCTTCATAGATTTTCATAAAATTATATAATATATATATATATATATATATATATATATATATATATAATTTTAATAATAATCGGTAAAGACAACTAAATAATAAAACAATACAAATATTACTGGATCTTTTTCTAGGTTCGGAAAATCAGCTTGGAGTATGAGCGTTTCCATGTTTTTAATTAAGTCAAAAAAGTAAAAAATTAGGTCCAACAAATTTATAATGGTTTCGGAACACATAAAAGTAAGATTCTGGAGAGTTTATGTTACCACTGGATTTACATCACGTTTTCAATTGCTGTGAGTTTACTAATACTACGGTATGTCCAGAGTCATCCCCAGCTTATGAAAGAAGGTAGCGAAGTTAGGCTTATCACAACTATTTCCACAATTACCCTAAAATGACCACCCACTTTTTAAACGGGCAACTCGAAGACCTGTGTTACACTGGTTATAATGATGTTTTAGTTGCTTAATCGAATTGTGACACTATTCGAGAAAGGAGGCTCTAAACTTTTACATACGATCCAACTTGCCATCGGCAATTTCATACATTTTTATACGTCGTGTTGAATTTGTATACGTTTTGTAAATCTTATACATTAACTTTAGTTATTCTAGCTTCAAACACAAAACGGAAGATTTTAAAAAAATCACCCTGATATTTCATTTAGTTCTAAGTAATTGGTGTTGTAACTAATTATTTATTTTACACCTATCAAAACTAGCACATGTCTATAAAGTTATTTTTGATTAAATTGTGTAGGCGAGGCTATTCAGTCACACTTGCCTAACTTGTTTTGGAGTATCCGTTGTTATTTTGCCGTGTTTGTAGGAACGAGTTTGTGTTTTATTTTACATACAAACAAATTTAATCTATATATTTTGGGAGGCATAATTAAAACTTGCAATACTCTGTAAAACCTTGGTTTTTTTAATCATTGAATTTATGTTTGTATATATAGATAAAACTTTTGTTTTCATTTGTCAGAAGTAAGAAGCCTACATTTTTGGCAATCATTCAAGGTATATATGTATATAAAAATCGCCAATTCATATATATACAAATATATGGTACCTTGGAATAGGATTTTAGTTTTTTTCTACAAATAATCTATATTATGTTTCACGTGGAGGCAGGCCTTTTGCATTGCTTATAGAGATAAAAATAGTTATTGTTTTCATTTAAAAAAAAAATAATTTTAACAGAATTTTATAGTTCCTTGTGTTTATAAATCATGAAAAAATAAATTTTTAATGGTTTACTATTGTTACTATTTCTAACAAATAAATATATTTTTAAAGAGTTAAAATGTAAAACTTTGAAATATATATCGAACAAAATTTCAGTCATAATAAAACCTGCAGATTCACTCATGAAAACATGAATTTATTTTTTAAAATGCATCAATTTTATTTAAAATATTGCAGAATTTAATAGTGCCTGAAAGCAAAAGCATTTAATGTCATGGTCTAACGTTCCAATCGATCACACAAATAAAACATACTTTGGCTTCATCTGTAAGCGTTGCAGATCAGACTAATCTAGACGTCTTTTTATCATACTACTGCGTCTTATCTCAACTTCTTATGATGATAGACGTAAACATCGGTGGGTCCGACACGTACGGTAATGATGACTCAGATCGATAATAGTGAGGCAGAGAGCCCCCAACATACCATCCACAAGTGAGTTTGCACACTGTAACTGCGTCCTCAAAAGGAATTTATAAATCGTGAATTAAAATTTCTAGTTACATAAAAGGACAAGTTGTGCGTTTACTATTAACAATATTTAACAGCTATATACAAAATTTCAAGTTGATTACTTCACTAGATCTAAGAGCTCCCACAAGATGCGTGTAGAGTTTGCATCCGGCCAAGTGTCCACAAACACGTATAGGTGTGTGTGTGTGTGTGTGTGTGTGTGTGTGTGTGTGTGTTGTGTGTGTGTGTGTGTGTGTGTGTGTATGTGTGTGTGTGTGTGTGTGTGTGTGTGTGTGTGTGTGTGTGTGTGTGTGTGTGTGTGTGTGTGTGTGTGTGTGTGTCTGTGTGTGTGTGTGTGTGTGTGTGTGTGTATGTCTGTCACGAGTACAGGTTCAATGCCGGTTACACATAAGTTACATTTGGCCGCCAGATATACAAATTTGGATTCCAATTTGCGCCTTTGATGAAACGCTGTAGGCCAGCCGTTTAACGCCTGCAAATGAGTCAGTGAATACACAGACATACGTAAATTAGAGATGGAGGGATAATTTCCAAGTGTAATTCTGCACGTGGCTGATCCAGATCGGGTGTAATCTTCAGGCACAGTCACGTGATGTAGTTCGAATAATAAAACTTTTCAATGTTACAATATGTGATTCAATCTCTCTATTGTAGTACATATGATTAAGTTTTTGCATAAATATTTGCTACATAATTTTTTTTTAGAAGATGCTAATACGTATTTTATTGGCAAAGTGCTTTGAAAATATATAAATTAAAACTATTCTTGTATATGATATAATTTTATTCATTGTATATTAGGAACTAAGAATATATAAGCCCAATAATTATTTATTGTTTATATATATATATATATATATATATATATATATATATATATATATATATATATATATATATAAACTTGTTAGATGTAACAAATTTTACGTAATAGGAAGACAATTTCAAACAAAAAATATATCAATGAGCTAGTTATAACTAATGAATAATATAATTAATATAAATCATAAAATTTCTAATTTTTCATTGACATTTTGTTGTATTTAAACCTTTCATATATTTTACTTCAAATTAAAAGAGGTATTTTTTTTTTGTATCAAAACATTGACTCAAAAACTATTTTAATGGATTTAATAATCTTGAATTCATGTAGAAATGTATTACAAGTTGATATAAAATGTTCATTTAGGTTCGCTGTGATCCGGAAAAATATTTTCCCTCAGTTTATCTCAAAACCACAGTTTTAATTCCCGTTTGTGTTTTATTACCACGAAATTGAAATTCAACATTTGAAACGATTTACAACACTTTTTTTGCAAAACCGTAAACAAACAACCGCTGGCTAATAAACAAAGAACTGAAATGAATTACCCACAGTGTTTGTCTGTATGATTGAAATATTTGTATAACTGCCGGGAACCGTGACGTAATGTTACATGAATTTAACTTTCCTATGGAATACATTGAATGTAATTCCATACTGAACGGTGTATTTATAGTTGGTTCTTTATTTTCCATAATGAATTACTATTTTTTTAAGGAGTGTTTGTCTTAAACATTTTGTTTCAGAAATAGAATTCTTTAAATACGCCATATTAACATGAAAAGTAATATTTTAGGCCTAATACTTTAATTTCGAGAGTTTACTTAAAATCCTGAAGCAGCATAGAGTAATTCTACCAAATAGTATATCCTCCGGACTGTCTTTGATTGCAGAGTCTTCCATACCATCAAATCCCCAACACTTGACAGCCCCGCAATACCAACTCGTCCATGACTCTGCAACGTCTAGAGCCCCAATGCACAGTGCTTTACAAATATTAAAGGATGAAGTGTGGCGACTTGTAGCATTTTAAGATAATACATTAAATTCAAAATTTTAAACATGCATAACTCTGAGGCGTAACCTATGCAAAAAATCTGTAAGCCCCACGCGAATATATGATATATTCTGAGTTATTTTGGCTATCTAAATATTAGTTCTATTTTTTGAAGAAATTCGACCAAATTCATGAATTTTTTCATTACATTACATTACATTACTTCTAAATCCTTGAACACGCATAACTTTAAGTACAAAAAATAAATAGCATCTGTGAACATCAAGCGATTATATAATACATTCTGTGTTAATTTAGCTATTTAAATAGGAACTCTATTGCTTCGCAAATATTAGAAAAAATCTATGAACTAATTAATGCAGAAAGAAAATATAACATCCTGGGCTACATACATTGTACGGTTGTGGAAATAAATACGTTTTAGTATTAGTACTTAAATCAACTTAGTACAAAACTTTGAACATACAAACCATTTTAGGAACAAACGGTAGTTACATCTGTATGGACTACACGAATCTATGTTGAATTCTGTCTTATCCAAGCTGTTTGAATAAAAACTATGTTTTTCGCAAAAAATCGCCAAAATACATGAATTTTGTTAGGTTCATTCAGTTTTCTAAGGCAAAAATGAGAAAACCGTTAAAATGTTTTTCACCAAACTTTAACACAGTCAGAAAACACTGCGGGAAAAATATAACATGCTGGCTTGATACATTGTACGGTTTGGGAAATATACATGTTTTTGTATTACTACTTAAATCCATAGCAACTAAGACAGTGAAAAGAAATTCGCCAAAATCCAGGAATTATAGTTCACGCATGTTTTTACATCAAATCGTTTAAACTTATCACACAAGTGTAACCTATTTGGGCTTGACCTGAAACTGTTTATTACCGTATAATTATTGGAATTTTGTATGAATCTCCTTTCTTTTGTAAGTAAAAACATTTTATTATAAATAAATATGAGGTGGTTTATGAAGTTTTTTTATTTATAAAAACAAAATAACACCACAGTTGTTCCTGGCGGTTATAAGAGCATTTTCGTTAAGTTTAACTTACTGAAAGATTTACTCTTACAAATTTTGACAACTCAATTCGCATTACAAATTACTATGTCGAATGAGATTTAAAAACTATGTTATCTCTATTCCACAACTGAAGATAATATTGTTATTTCGAAAAAGGAATTGCAACCTAGTTTTGTATTTGTAAAGGAGCTCGTTATACGAGGTGCCTGCAATCATCATGGCAAATCTGGACAATGACTGTCAACATAATTTGTTGATTCGTTGTTTGCTTATTTGCCACCTGTTTGTGTATTTTACTTGACGCTATGTGTTGCAATGATGTAGACAACGAGAAAATTTAACTTAATATTTTTCAAAGAATACAATTTATGTGAAAAAGCAAATTTGAATATTCTGCAGGTGCAAGAGAACCCCCTCCACCCCGATTAATCACTTTACTTACAATGAAGTGCTACACAGCGGACCACGTAACCGTGCTTTGCGAAATTTCCTGTGTATTACCACTTCTTAAAACATGCCACATATTCAGAATGTCCTATACATCAACAGTTTCTGCATCCGATATGCTTACACCTAATTCAAGTTTGTTTGTAATTTCATACAGAAGTTAATTTATCATCTAATTTATCTAATATCGACCGTCTTATGCAAGTCAGTGTTTTAACAATCCTTATCATGTTTGTTGGAAAGTATTTATACTGAACTTCTACCTCCTGTCTCGCCTACTGTGACCTCTCAAGGCCAAGTGCAGGGTTACGTGGCCCGCGCTATGCAAGGTATCTGTCGGGGACCGAAGAATAGATCGGGCTGATGTGGTAATATTGTACTTTACTTTCATGCCTATGATAAAGTTACTGCAATGTTATCTTTTGTGAAATCAGTCCATAAAAGATCCATGTTTAAAGTAGATATTATAAATCCAGTGAATTTAAACGAAACAGATACCACGTTTCAGAAACACAGTTTCCCTCCCATTATTGAAAATCCAAGGCTCTTTATTTCCACTGAACAACGTAGAGTAAATGGCGCTGTGTAACGATACATTCCGCGGGACAAAGGGAACGGGGCTGCATTAATGGCGATTGCTGTGCAATAGGCAATGTTTATTGAAGTGTTCACACCTGGATTTCCTTTTCAACTATGTTGGAACGTATTACATATAACGATTATTACTACACATATTTGTGCAGTATTTTTATTTTAACATATGAATAAGTACGTTCAGAACAACATTTACGGTTAGTTAAATGAGTCAAATATGCCTGTAAATCAATACCCAACTATGGTCTTGGATGCAAATACAGTTTTACTGTAGTTGCTTTAACGACTGCCTCAGGTCTTAGTTCAAGTTCACAAGTGTTTTACGTTGAAGTGAAGAGAACTTATTTTTACGTCGTTGCTCTAAGAGCATACCAAGATCCAAAACGTATTACGAACTCCTTCTATATATTTTCTGTCACCTCGGTTAAGCCCCGGAATTCGCTTGAGAGTGGTTGGGTAATCAAGGACCATATATTTAGTAGTGAAGACCTTTTTAAAGTTTTGTACAGTAAGGCTACTTAGTGCTGTACGTTTTTGAATTCAGAAAGATTGCCCACAGTAAGTTCCAAAGTAGGTTTGATAATAGGTATTGTTTATTAGTTACAAGAATTAAAAAATTGAACTTGTATTTTGTAGTTTAGACGTGATTATTTAGATGGTAATTAATTATAATCAGATATAAATATAAAATAGTACTGTTGTGTTTAGAGACGAATAAAATAAGGCTCATAATAAAATGGAGAAAAAATATTTTTTCTTTAACATGGACCATAAATAAACATTTGCAAAAAGGAGCAATTGACAATTGGGGACAGCTGGTTATCCTTGAGGATAGCTAGTTGCGCTTAGGGACCGCACGGTTACACTGGGCTGTGCTTATGGACTTCCGAGTACATTTGTGAACAGCCGGTTGCACTCAAGGAAAGCAGTGTGCACTTGTGGACTGTAGTTTGAATATAGTGACAGCATTTTTGGACTTTGTAATGGCGGGTTTCACTTGGGGCAGCCAGTTGCACTTGGCCACCACCGGTTATACTTAGGGGCCACTGGTTACACTTGGAGACCGCCGGTTAAACTAAACAACACCGGTTATACTTATGTAGTGCTGGTTTCATTTGCAGACTGCAGTTTGAACTTAGTGACAGGATTTTGCAATTTGTGATAGCGAGTTGCATTTGGGTACCATAGGTTGCGTGAGGTTGCAATTAGGAACCACTAGTTTCACTTAGGAACTGACAGTTGCACCTAGGGACTGCTGGTTACACTTGTGGACTGCAGTTTAAACTTAGCGACAGCATTTTATAATTGGCGATAACGAGTTGCACTTAGGGACGGCGATTTCCATTAGAGCACCATAGGTTGCAGTTAGGGACCACTAGTTTCACTTATGGACTGCCAGTTGCACTTAGGGACTGCCGTTTCCACTTTGGGATTGATGGTCACACTTGTGGACTGCGGTTTGAATGACAGAATTTTGCAATTTGCGATAACGGATTGCACTTGGTGACGGCCGTTTATATTTGGTTACCATCGGTTGCAGTTAGGGACCACCGGTTGCACTTGGCGTTTCGGGAAGTTTGTTCCTTTATCAAGTCTGAATGTAACTACTAGAGCATTAAGTACGTGCTCAGGACAAGCACTGAGTTTAGGGTCTTAGAACATTGGTTCTGCCCGGTTATTTATCTTCTGGTTGCCTAAATACCTTCCTGCGGTATAACTGATTGACAAAGCTCCTATTTTCATTGTCGTTTACTTTATTTCATTTCCTTGAGAAATTCAGCTTGAACTTGTCCAAGCTTCTTGCATAGACGTACCAACTGATTTTAGCTGTTTTACAGTTTTCTCTGGCTTTGTTCTTCTTTCTTGTAACTAGAATGTGTGAGGTTTCTATCGCTGACCACTTGCATACATGACAGAGCAGTGTTGGTTATGGGAGAAAAATAATAATATATGAGTTGCAATCTTCAATGCGGTCTTCTATATGTATTTAATTTCAATAGCTTTTCGTTGGGAGCAAAGCATACCGTGTTGTTTTAGACAGGGGGCGCCACGTGCAGCGTTCCGTTTCACGCCCCATTAAGTGTTGTAGAACCTAATTCACTTATTTTGGTAAAAATTTTTTTATTTTGAGAACAGAAATTTTAAGCATTTCTCATGACTAATTCGAACTCGAGGAATAAATAGATATTTTTGAGAATAATAAATTTGCAAAGTCCTTGGTTTTAAGGGCAATTTATATTATTTCGTTTTTAAACTTCAAAAGATTACCTAATTTACAATTGCAAGAAAGTTTCTAAATGAATTTTTCAAAACATTGTTTAGTGAGACCAATATAATTACCACTCCAGTGCATCTAGTTCCTACGATTTATATTTCAATTACTTTTCAGATCGTCTTACGGAGAGTAATAAAGAAAGATGTTCTCTAGAGTACTTTTTGTGTTTGACAGAAGGGCAGATGCAGGAGTAATGAAGGGGCTCAAAAGCTCTATGTTAGTATTTTAAAGATAATACTACACAGTATGAGTATTGATCGAAAGATTTACTTCTCAGTTAGGATGAAATCTTAAAAATAAAAAATGACTGAAAACAGTTTTTATTTCTCCACTTATATTTTATTATAATTTTCGTTTCTGTTGATGACACAGCACATAGATCAACACTACATGTTTTAAGTGTTAAACGTAGTTGCTTACCAATCTCCGTAAACAAAACATCAACGCCTATGAATGTTTCCTAATTTATATCTAGTATTAAACTTCGAGACTACAATCACCTTAAATTCACACATTTGGTATCACTTAACAAAAAACCACTACTAACAGATAATTTTTAGCAGACGCGTTTCGCACTAGGTCAGTGCGTTTCTCAAAGCTGTGTAACACAGGTAACACAAAAAGTGCAATAATAAAAGTATTTGTTTTTAAAACACTTTTTATAAATTTACCAAATCCATTATTTACAACTGTGTAGCAAAGTTTGGCCAAACGTACCAAACCCAATAAAGTCTCTGTCCTACTTCTACTATAAAAATTTAGTTGTTACCAAAAACTAGAAAAGAGTTGAATAAAGTGGTTGATAATAAAATTAATACTCCAGTAGCACACGCGATGTATTTTGCAACGTGTAAATTTACACCACCTGTGCAACAGGCGAGAGTGCCTGGTCTCAGAGTGATTATAAAAGCAATCTGTCTGGGGGAGGTTTCTGGCAGTGAGCAGTGCTTTTGTAATTACACCTGGTTCTTTAGTATTTGCTGCATTATTTGTCAAGAGAGTGGCTGCCAATTACCTACTCAAGGCGGTGCTGTACCAGTGGCAATTATTTAGGCCCTTTAGGAAAAATAAGTGTGTAGAAACACTTTCACGACTTTGCTTTAGGAGTTTTATTTCAATTATCGATTATTTAGTACACGTTTTAACATGCTTGAGTGTTTCTACAGAATAAGGGAAGTAAGGGTCACGTAGGAACATCAGCTGTACCTTCCTGAAAAACTATCAATTAGATTTGATTACAATAATTGTGACACCAAGATGAACAAGTTACATAGCCTAACGTATCCTCAACTAACCTAATCGTAACACTAGTAAGGGATGTAAGGGTCACGTAGGTACATCACTTATACCTTCCTGAGAAACTTTCACTTAATTTGATTACAATAATTGTGATATCAACGTGAACAAGTCACAAATAACCTGACGTATCCTCAACGAACCAAATCTAACCTAACCTAGTAACAGACGTAAGGGTCACGCAGGAACGTCAGCCATACCTTCCTGAAAAACTATTCCTTAGATTTGATTACAATAGTTGTGACATCAACATGAACAAATCACGTATCCCAACCTATACTAAACTAGCTTAATCTAACCTAACCGCAACACTAGTAACAGACGTAAGGGTCACACAGAAACATCAGCTATAGCTTTCGGAAAAACTAT
>JBAIZL010000002.1:261903154-261918154 GCA_036971475.1 Prosapia bicincta
AATGGTTTAAATATTGACAAAATATTAAAATGTATAGATAATATACACGAAAATATAAAATTTACTCATGAATTTGAATCAAAAAATAAACTAAATTATTTAGATATTACAATTACTAGAAATAATGAATCATTTGAATATAATATATATAGAAAACCAACGCAGACAAATCAAATAATACCTAATTATTCAAACCATCCATACAACCAAAAAATGGCAGCGATTTATAATTTACTACATAGATTGCACAAAATACCAATGAACTTAAATGATCAAATAAAAGAGAAAAATATAATATATCAAATTGGTTTAGAAAATAGATATAAAAGAAAAACAATAGATAAATTAAATAATAACAAATTAAGAAAACAGAAACTCGAAAATAACTTTGTACATAATAAGAGAGAAAGTATTTGGACAACTTTTAGATTCACTGGTAACGAAATAAATAAAATTACAAGATTATTTAAAGAAACAAATTTACAAATTACATATAAAACTGATAATAAAATTAAAAATTTAATAAACAATAACAAAAATCAAAATAATATGCACGAAAGAAATGGAGTATATAATATGAAATGTCAGACTTGTAATAAATTATATGTAGGACAAACAAAAAAGAAATTAAAAGAAAGATACAAAGAACATTTAAACGCTTATATCAAACCAAACATATGCAAATCAAATTTAGCTACGCACTGTATTAATAATGGACACGAGTTTCCGGAAATAGATAATATGAAATTAATAAAAGAATTAAGTAAAGGATTAAAAATGAATATATTTGAAACATTGGAAATTTGTAAGCATAAAGTTAACGACAAATTAATTGATGAACAAATTCAAGTGATATCAAGACACCAAACTATTTATAAGGTCATTGATGTTATAGAAAACATTACATAAAGTACAATACTTATAAACATATGGTCGTTTGTAGCACATATGATTTAATTTTGTAAAAATATTTTATTAGATAATTATTTTCCTGAAGATGCTGGTACTATTTTATCGGCGAAAAGCTTTAAAAAGATGGTCGTTTGTAGCACATATGATTTAATTTTGTAAAAATATTTTATTAGATAATTATTTTCCTGAAGATGCTGGTACTATTTTATCGTCGAAAAGCTTTGAATAAATATATTCATTAAAAGTATTCTTGTTTTTGAAATATTTTTAATTTATTAACTATATTACAAGAACACATATCACCATATTATATATATATATATATATATATATATATATATATATATATATATATATATATTCACAAATTGATAGATTGATATATAAATATAGTGATATTCGTTTAACTACTGTGATTTTGAACATCTACGAAGTGAACACAAGTAGCTTTAAGTGTGGGCAAACCTCTCAGCTATAGATTATAGGGAGCATCGCAGAGGAAAGGACCTTATCTGAAGATGGAGGCGTCCTGTAAATGTCACCGTCAGAAACTCGGAGCATAAATAATCTCTGTTGGAAAGGGTAGTAGTTTAGCGGTGATTTGGAGAAAGTGTTTAAAGTTACCTGATGTGAAATGTCTTAGGCTTAGTAACAATAATGAAAAAAAGTAATTGTGAACCAATTGTATTTGGGTGTTGTGTAAGTGAGTCGGAAGTTACTTGAGGTGCTTCTTTATATAGGTGTTGTTTGTGTTATTAACATTAATTTCTTTTTATGTTGCTTTCTTTAAAGTTGTTCTTTAATTTAGCAACACCTTGGTTAAGAATTGCTTATACGGTTTTTGAGAACATATAAAAACACGAAATCGTATCTACCTAAATCAAGGTTTACTTTTGTAGTCATAGTGGACGACATATTCTATTCTTTTCCATAAGCAAAGCGGCTGAACGACCACTATATTGCTCGTTCGTCAGGCTTGCACTTTAATAAGATGGGGGTAGAATTTAATTTAGAAATACCTGCGGTATCGGTGCCCATTTCGAGTGTCCCGAGCTGTCTTTCTTGTTGATTTGTTGTACGATATTTCAGTAAAATAGAACTGACTTCGGTTGTATAGAGACATCATTTGTTTTACATTTATGAAATATTTTATAGTAATATGTAGGTATTTTACAATAAACTTTAATTAAATTTCAGCATAAATAAGAAATAAGGACGTTTAAAAATGGTTTTGTTACGATAAAGATAAATATATGTTTACGTAAAAATAATTCTTTTTAAGTAGCTATACTAAATTCCATGACATGCTTTTATCCGCTTATAAGTGGTAACGTTTCTGTGTTAATACCTTTATTTGGATTTATTTTTGTTATTATGTAATTGAAGATATTGAAGGACGTAAAATTATCGACCCACTCTATGGCCCATGCTTTACGTTAATAAGATGTGGGTAGAATTTAATTTAGAAATCCCTGCGGTATCGGCGCCCATCTCAAGCTCGTCTTGTCGATGTGTTGTGGGATATTTCAGTGAAATATATTGGGGCAGATATATTATAATATTCGTATCTCGAGGCTTGATGTATTCTCTAATATTCATAAGGCACTGATTTATTATGGTAAAATATTGGATTTGTGCAAACAAATGTCCGTTTACGGAGACATTGCCAACTACACTGTTTAGAAATAAACTTTATTGTTTCATATTCTTAAGTATTGTAAAAAAAGCAACGGGAAATCAGAACAGTAAAGAAAACAATAAGTTTTAAAATCAGTCATATGAAAAATAAAATTAGTGTACTTTTATGGTAAAGGAATAATGTAAAGTAATCAGCTGATTATCCAAGGATCTGTAGCTTACCGTACATTAGTTCCTACGTATAGGATTCCAATTAACTGCTAGGCACTACATAGCAAGTTCATACAACGCCCAACATTACATATACCTTCATGTGAGCGCTTTACAAGTTCTGGTTCCCTCGAGAAGAATTTATTACATACCTCATCCAGTCTCGCTCATATTTAACGGGTTTGGCCTAGGCTTCTCAAAAGTTGCATCTACGTTAGGATAGCTATATATATTTTGCAGGAATATTTGATTACTCTTAAAAAATCTATAAACACTTTAGGTCCGTAATAACATGTACAGATAATTCATCACATTTCCTTTTCTGTGTTGGACTGGTTTACGTTGTGTGTGTGAGTGAGTGTGTGTGTGTGTGTGTGTGTGTGTGTGTGTGTGTGTGTGTGTGTGTGTGTGTGTGTGTGTGTGTGTGTGTGTGTGTGTGTGTGTGTGTGTGAGTGAGTGTGTGTGTATGTATGTGGATGTGAGTGTGTACTTGTGTGTGTTTGTGTGATGGTGTGGGGGTTGTATATGTGTCTGTGTGCGTACGTGTGCGCGCGCGTGTCTGTGTGTGTATGTGTGTGTGTGTGTGTGTGTGTGTGTTTGTGTGTATGTGTATGTGTGTGTGTGTGTGTGTGTGTGTGTGTGTGTGTGTATATATGTGTGTGTGTGTGTATGTGTGTGTGTGTGTGTGTGTGTGTGTGTGTGTGTGTGTGTGTGTGTGTGTGTGTGTGTGTGTGTGTGTGTGTGTTGTAACGGTTGAGCCTTTTTCTTAAGTAAGGCAGGTAATTATTTATCAGGGCTTTATTAAAAATGTGTGTTAATTACTAATTAACAAATTAATTAACCTTACTTACCAGAGGCTCCTAGTTCTCCGTTTAAGCCAGGCATTATAATGTCTTTCTGTAAACGATCTTCTGATATCTTCGGAAGGCAGAACTAGGTTACTTGAAATGAAAATTGAACGTTTGTAACGTTCTAGGTTACTTGTGAAATAAAAATTTAAATTTTTAAAATACAAAGTCATACAATTTATTAATCAGTGACAAATTACAAAAGAACAAAAGACAGCAATGTGTCGAGTAATTTACCTTTAATTACTGCTAATTATTCCATACATTTTAATTACTTATTAATCTTTAAAATTATATTTATATCGAGAAGATAGTAACTTAAGTTTTTCAAATTAATTTTGAATTTTTATTCAAAGGACAATTTTTACCGTTCATGTGTTAACCGTTTATCAATTAAAAATTCTTCAACTTAGTTAACATTAAAATATATTTTCTTTATTATTATCTAAAACGTACCTGCTTGTGCACATCACTTATAAAACACTTTAAAACATATTAAACATTGCCCATGGCTTTTGGAATCACTAAACACTTAACACATCGCTCTTGCAAATCAGCGCATTTAAACAAAAATGATATTAACTTTTACTCATTTGAAATACATAAATAATCGCTTCTGACTTTTTGTTTAGCTGCGTTAAATAAATTTGGTACCGGCCTTGACATCTTAAATTTTGAATACTTGAAGCTTGTAAATTTCTAGGTTACGTCCGAAAATGCCATCACGTCTGTCTCGTTCGGAGACGATTTGAGAAGTGGGGTCGTTGCAAGGACACGCCAACGGAATTTCCCACCCTTGATTATTATTTCGAATTTTTCGATTGGTGCATTGGATCTGGCGATATCAGACCATGCTTACGTCACATGAGGTGATGTGGGTTAATTACCCTAAGTTACTACTCGTACGATATTTTACATTTTTACCCGCTAGGGGAGCTACTATCTATGCTAGCTTCACAAAGTGCACCAAGAAAACAAAAATTTTCTTTTATATTGGGACGATATAATTATTAACTAAAAATTAAATATATAAATGAATTTATATGTAACACCTTATTTTTAAGAGTGTTACAGTGTGTGTGTGTGTGTGTGTGTGTGTTTGTGTGTGTGGCGGAGGAAGAGGTGTGAGGGCGGGAGGTTATGGTAATATAGTATGTAATGAGTGTTTAAATGAAGCTACTTTTATTGTATCTAGACTGTTTCTTGGAAAGTGGATAGAATTAATTTTCTAATTAAAGTACTTTTTGTCATCCTCAGTGGATAATAACGAGTGAAGAACTAGAGCAAACTGTAAAGAACGTTCTTAGTGACTGATAGAAAGATAATAAAAGACAAAAGTTTTAACGAAGTATGGTTTTCCTTCCATTCTCGCAATGACTTGAACAATTTACCATCTTTATAAACCTAATATCTAGGTTTATTAGACAACCAAATTGTCTATTGAAATATCTGCCCGTAATATAAAATTTAATTTTCTACGACTAATATCTAATTCTCTCACTCAAGTTAAACTGTAATAGTTGTGGTTGTGGAAACCTTGTATTTTCGTTTTAACAATTTATTGCCGCAATTATCCGAGCAATTGCCTACGTTCTGCATTTATAAAGTTCCGTCGCGTATCCTTTTCTATAAATACTATCCCTTATCGTCTCTTTTAAAATAAAACCTAGTGTTTACATTCAAACCATATCTAATCAAGCGAGTCAAGTATGGATTATTGTCCTTTGTGTATGCCTTGATATCGTAGTGCACATATATCTGTCCCTTCTAGCATTGAAACCGAACCGCAGCAGGGCTGGAGAAAGCCACACAATGCATCACCTCTTTAACGACTGTGCTTACGTACGTTGGTAACTCTCCCTGAATCTTCCAACTTCCAACTGAGCATTTAAATATGTTTTATTTGCTGCTATACGATGTAATACTTTTGTACTTGAACATGAAAATTGTTCATAAAAATATGACAATTAAAAAATTCGGCCATTCTAAGGAACACAAATGCAATAGTAGAGAGGGTTTAAGTTATACAATCTTTCTCTTTACGTCATATAATCAAGTTTCTGAAAACAATTTTACCGTCCAGTTCATTTGAGTTTACATCTTATAAAATAATGTGCTGGTCTAAGTTGTACTATTTATTTTTGAAATTTCGATCGAAAATAAATTAATACTAGGTTTATATTGTATAAATTTAAAACTGTATAATTCTGAATTTTAGGAATTTAATTTTTTTGTGTTTCACGGGATTTAGTCTATATCATTAGTGTTTATTAGGGACTAGTTTTTATTAATCCGTTTCTTACGTTCATTCCTTATATTATCTGCTCTCTCTCTCTCTCTCTCTCTCTCTCTCTCTCTCTCTCTCCTACTTCCTTGTCTTTCTTTTTTTAAAAGATCTATCCTTGAATAATTTTCTCCCTCTCCATCCCATTTGCTCATATCTCTGTTTGTTATTTTCTATCCCCATATATGTATTTTTCTTATTCTCACGGTCTTTCCTCGAATCATCTGCTTTCTCTCCAACATGTCTGTCGCTCAGTTTTTTGCCGTGTTACCTTGTATCAACTGCTTTTTCTCCCCCATCTCTATCCCTCTCTGTTTCTTTCTGCCTTAACCTGCATCACCTGTTTTTTTCCAAACCATTCTTGTCTCTATCTCTCTGATTATCACAGTCTATCCTCGTATCACCTGCTTCCTACCATGACTGTAGCTCTGTTTCTTGAGTGGTTACCTTGTATCGGCTGCTTTCTTTCCCCCATCTCTGTCTTACTCCGTTTCTTCCCTTGTTGCTTTGTATTACCTGCTTTCTCTCCCCCACCTCTGTCTCTCACTGTTTCTTGCAATGCTGCCTTGTATCACCTGCTTTTTCTTCCCTATCTGTCTCTCTGTTTATTCTCATGTTACCATATATCGCCTGCTTTTTCTTGCCCACGTCTTTCTCTCTGTTTATTAACATGTTACCTTTTAATACCTGCTTCCTCTCCCTCTCTGTCTCTTTATGTTTCTTCCCGTGTTTCCTTGTATCGCCTGATTTCTCCCCCCCCCTTCGGTCTCTTTCTCTCTCTCTCTCTCTCTCTCTCTGTACCTAGTATCACCAGCATTCTCTCCCCCACCTCTGTGTCTCTCTGTTTGTTGCCGTGTTACTTTGTATCGCCTGCTATCTCTACCCCACCTCTTTCTCCCTCTGTTTTTTCCCATTCTACCTTGTATTATCTGCTTTCTCTCGAATGTGTTAGCAGGTAGATTTACAATCGGGTAGTGCACTCAACGAAAAGAAGCATTTACAGGTCCCTCAAACAAATAATGTATATTGGTAGATACACAGCTTAAAAGACTTTGTATTAATCGGAATAGTCGTGAGGCTGACCGAGAAAAGTAAATACTTTAATAAAAAAAAATTGTTGATACGTTTATAATAACAATTATATATATCCTAATGAACAATACAGAAATTATTAAAAACTAAAAGTAACATACGCGCATGTTGCTCAGAAGCTTACGATTATAGATATTCAAATACGAGATTTTTCTGAATAGAGCGAGAACTGTTATACATAACCTCTAAGTACATAACCTACACAATTACCAAACAACCACAATTACCAAAAGTGGTCTGTGAGTTTCATAAGTTTTCTGGAAACTTCTAAAATCTGACACTTTAAACCAAACAATTTAAAAGCCAGTTTGCTTTTTATTCAGTCAAAACATTTGTCAGACGGACCTGAATCGTTTCCATTAAAACAAGTATTATAATAAAAGTAAAATTGTCCTCGTACTCACTGTTGATGTGAATAAAATATCTATGAATGTTTGGTTAAGAGTTTTGGAGAGTGATCTGTAATAATTTAAGGATTACTTATCTTGTAACCGAAACCATAATTCAACTCTGGAAAAAAAGGATGAATGAAAAAGGTACTAGAGTTACTATTGAAAGAAGAGTAAGGTATAACGGTATATAATGCTTCAAGTGTACAGGGTCGTATACCTTAGACAGACTAAGGTTCCTGTGTTACATAAATTTAAAACTAAGGGAAGAATATGACATTCAGGTAATGGGACGGGGCGAAACATGACTCGGGTAACAAAGTTATACCTGGGGTATATGTGGGAAGGTCCTTTACAACAATAGCAGAAACATAGTGGTAATGTTACCGATCAATTCAAACTATTAGTAACATCTTTAATGAACAAATATTTGTAATAAAACCCTCACAGCTGACTACTTGTTGAAATCACTGAACTGGATTTCATTTTAGTTTAAAGTAATGCGTTCACTTATATATATATATATATATATATATATATATATATATATATATATTTGTAAGGCAATGTGATTATTAAGGTAACGGTTCTGCAAACAACTTCAATTACGTATCCTTGTTGATATTGTTTTGTTTTTTTTACTTATTTGTTTTTTACTGAAACTGTGTCAACCGAGCTAATTAAAAGTTGGGAGCTTTGGAGTCTTGTGTAGTAATGACGAAGCCCTGCAGCGGAGTAAACACCAAAGCTCCCTCCCAGAGCGTATTACCACTCTGTATTCTAAATTTCTTTTTAACTTAATCTAATGTATATATTGATTCAAATAATAATTTTGAATTTAAAAATAAGTATTATGTACATACTTGTGTTTGTATAAAGCATAAATTATACATCCTGTATTGTACCGTTTAATGCTATACCCTTAGATAAGGCCCGTTAGCATCAGGAAACATGTTGACCTGAGGAAAACCAATTACAACGCCTGACCGTTTCCTTGCATAGCGTCCTATCCGTCGCCTACGCTCTTATAGATATCCGTGCTAAGGATAATGTTCGCTTGACCAAAGATTTGGGCAGATAATTTGATTTCACCTTGTTAAGACGAAGAAAGGAAGAATATTCGCTCTTGAACAAAGCAATATTTTACCAATGGCTTATAGGAATTATGTTTATTTATCATAATTTGAGGAGATATGTACTTAAAAATGGATATAAATTTCAAGACATTATTAGGAATTTTATTAAATTATTCTCGAAACCTTGTAATGGGGCTGTGCCGTTGGAGGATTCAAAAATTGGAACCATAATATAATTATATTATAATATACATATACATATATATATATATATATATATATATATATATATATATATATATATATAATTCAATTACAATTATATAATTAGTTAAAATTACATTAAATTGACTGTAGTAAAATATTTATTATTTAATAAAAAAATGTTGATAAAAACATAATAATGTTCATTAATCAAAACTGATATAACAACATTACTTGAATGGAATCATATGTCATCTAATTATTCAGGCTTAATTAAAGTGGCCGTTGAAATTATTTATCCCCATGCAAAAACAGTCTTAAGAAGTATTTACTTCAATACACCTATCACTTTACACCTAATTATTGCATAAATCCTTAGATGAATACTACTTCATATATACCCACAATACCTTTGTGTTTTATTTGGTCTTGCTATTATAAACCATTATGAAGGTAATTTGCAATTTAGAACAACTGAATTTTAAACAGCTGACCGCCCACATGATCCTGTAGAGATGTTGGAGAATGATCATAAAAATGTATAAAAACTTACAAATTATCGAGCTACAGTTTATTGTAAGTAAAAAATGCACATTTAAAACATTTTAAATGAATTACCAAGTTTAAAAAATAACTTAACGTTCACCATTGTTTCTGTCCGGGGCAGGTTGCGTGAAACAATACATCGCTCCCCTACTGCGATAAATCCTCGTCAGCCTTAATTAAAAAAATATTTTTTATTGTATCAAATAAAGTTGCACCACTTACTTGCGTTGTGTTTACAAACGACGGCAGACAAACGTGTAACATCCATCTGATGTGTCAGGAGAGATGTTTAGAAACAGTGATTCGCTTTAGCGAAACTATTTCCGTCCAGCAAATAAACGCAGCCTTCTTTGCAAAGATAATGCTTGTGTTTTTTAATAAATCCAATAGTTCAGTTTTTTTGTTATGGAGTGAAAAATGTTTACAGAAAATGTAATCGTTACGTTACGAGGTAGGTTTTCATTGCATGAGTAAATACAGTTGGTTTAAAAGCGTTAAAGGGTAAAAGCGATAAATATATTACAAAAAATGTTGCACACGAAGAGATTAAACTTTAAAATACTGACAAAATAATATATTTTAAAAACATTAATCTCAAATATTCTATACCCCTTCCATTAGTTGCGTAAATGCCGTCTGGTCGATAATTGAATCGTCCTAAACATTTATTCACAAGGTGTGATTCTACTGCAGGTGCTATCCTGATTCTAGTCTATCAGTATGAGGAGATAAGGAGAAGATGAGCATGAAGGATAGGCAAAAGTAACGTCAGGAGACTCAAGAGGGCACCGATGTGTGCCCCCATCTGAAGATGAGGCATGTGTTTGTTCAGAGAACTACTTGCATGTGATTATTCAGAGAACTACTTATAGCCCTGAGCCTTGAAAGATGAAGCAGCCTTGGTCAACAATAGACTACGTTTGGGAGCTAACCAGTGCCGTAGCATGACAAGGTATGTTTGCATCGCAGTGCGGACGCCATACTACGACATACTGACGACTGTAGGCCAGAGTTAGTTAAGACATCAAGTGAGGATTATCTCAAACTCTGGATTACGCGTATCTAGTTTGGTAGCCCTGAATAAAAAATATGAATTTTTTTAGATGAATATATTGTAAAACATTTCCAAAATCTCCCCTTGTAGGTCGTCTGGCTTTGTCGCTTCTGTTTGTTTGTTTAGGCCTTGTTCAAAGCAGTTTTTTTCCAAAGCAAACGAACCAATCACAGTCTAATACTTAATTCGTTGTACGAATGACGATTTTTATTTGGTATTTTACAATTTGATTTATGAGCATAACTAAAAACCCTTTAATGGTTTTTTACAAATAACATTTATTAATTTTTAAAGTTTTCCTTTTTCATTTAATTAATATTATCATAAAACCGTCCTGACACAAAACTATAAGGATACAAAAGTACAAGAATAAATATTACTGGCTTCAATCAAAGAAAGTCCGATTGTTTCATCTGTGCTCGGAAAAGGGTAGATATCCACTTATTTTGTGTACAAGGCGGTAGTTTTTTTTGTTGCTTTTTCTTCTTAGGTTTGGGCAGTCTGTTGGAAAATTGTTGGCTATTGTGTTATGGCAGCTTGAGAACCTTTGAAAATGGGACTTACTTAACTCATTGCTGGGTGATGGGCAGCAAGTATTTTAGCAGACAGCCGTGCTATCGTTACTTCCCCAGTAAATTACTAGCGTTCAACCCAACACTCCGGGGCCCCAACCCCCTGATGGACCCCGACGACCCAATGCCCCCGATGCCATAACGCTCCAGCTGATTTCAAACAACTTGAAAAAGCTGCAGCGCCAGCTCCAGTGGAAACTAGTTAAGACCCATCGGTGTAAACGTGCAACCAGTTTGGTTCTGGATATAGACTATGTATTGCCTCAACTGTAGAAATTTTCATTTCTCCTGGGAGCGCCAGCTGCTTGGGGATACCAAGGTTTAGTAGTGATAATCTTTAGTGAGAGTCGGGTCAGAATAAAGCTGTTGGGTTCTTTGAGCGGGATAACATTCACAGATGTTATACATTCTACTTAGTTTTTTTGCACGTTGTAATGTTCTTAGCTGGGTTTTCAGTATGTGCGACCTCTCAGTAATTAGTCCTGTATAGCTGAACCATCCTTCTGGAACGTTCCCAAAACTTGAGAGCTACAGACTTCATTTATCTGTTTCAAAATATTTTGCCAGGATGCGATGATTTTAATGTCAAGATAACTGCAAGTTGTAATATATGCAGATATATCATTCCCATTGCATATATTTAGGAACCGACTATCTTCTGCTTCATTAATTTGTTGTGCACTAGCTTACCCGCCAAACTTCGAAACTTGAGTCAGCGTGTCTCTCCAAAATCCCGATTCTTAACAATAAAATCTATTGTTAAATTCAATTTATGTTTGAACACGTATAGTATTATCTCGTCGATCTGGAGATGATTGTGTAGGTAACAAAAGTTCTGCAATTTTTGGCACATAGGATTGCAAGTGAATGTTATAACAGATCAGGACGGCAAATGCGCGAACTTATGTCATCGCATCTTAGGTTTATTCATGCACGTGCCGTAAGCTTCCCATGAAGGTAGACGGCAGAATGACCATTTCACCCAATTCGTTGCTATTCACGTAAATGATTATATTTCTCTGAGCACAACTTGACTTGATTTAATCGAACATAGAAAAGCCGTTCTTTTTCGATTTTTGAATACATATCGACAATATATCGAATGCTGAGTGTTGCCTAGCAAACGAAATATCATATGAATTCAATGGAATGTCAAACAAATGACGATGCACACAGAATACTGTGCTGAAAAATTGCTGAACCCGTTGGATGGCATAATTGTACAGAAATGGTTCGGGGCAGTGCCAGAATCCTTCTCAGGAATGTACTCAATTTTCATTTTATAAAAATGTTTAGCGTTTTTAAAATCCAATGATAATACATCATAATCAAACAATATAATAGAGGTTTCCTTGCTTGAAATATAATGTCAGCTGTTTTAAATGTCTTTATAGTGAGGGGATACCATTAAAGTAAGCGGATATCAAAAAGTAAAGAAAGTAAAGAGAGTGGATACCATATAAAGTAGAGAATAATATTAAACTAAAGTAAGGGGATACCATTGTATGAAGTGGATACTATTAAAGTAAGTGAATACCATTAAAGTAAAAAAATGGATATCATTAGAGTAAAAGAACACTATTCAAATAAAATAAGAGAATGTCATCAAAGTAATGAAAGTTGATACCATTAAAGCAAAAAGATGCTATTAATGTAAGTAGATACCATTAAAGTAAGTGGATACCATTAAAGTAAAGGAAGTGAATACCATGAGAGTAAAATGATACTATTAAAATAAAGTAAATGGATACCATTAAAATAAAGAAAGTGGATACCGTTAAAGTAAAAGGATGCTATTATTAGTAAGTGGATACCGATAAAGTAAAAGAATACCACTAAAGTGAGTTGATACCATTAAAGTAGAGAAAGTAGATGCCATTAAAGTAAAAGGATAATAATAATGTAAAGTAAGTTCGTATAATAATTGTAAAAAGATAAGATGGTAATGGATACCATTAAAGTAAAGAAAGTGGATACCGTTAAAGTAAAAAGATGCTATTAAAGTAAGTGGGTACCGATAAAGTAAAAGAATACCATTAAAGTAAGTTGATACCATAAAAGTAAAGAAAGTGAATATCATGAGAGTAAAATGATATTATTAAAGTAAAGTAAATGGATACCATTAAAGTAAAGTAAATGGATAACATTAAAGTAAAAAAAGAGGATACCGTAAAGTAAAAGGATGCTATTATTAGTAAGTGAATAACGATAAATTAAAAGAATACCATAAAGTAAGTGGATACCATTAAAGTAAATTAAGTGATATTTACAAAAATTTGTTTTGAACACATATTAACTCGGAAATTATTTTATTGACATATATTTTTCTAATGTATTCAAGTAATAAAATATTTTATTTAACGTCACCTATTTATTTATTTACTGTGCGTATACGCGTACGATTTATATCACATAACATAATAATATAAATTTATTTTACTACCTTGGCATTTTCTGCAAGGGATTAATTGTAAACGGTTTGCGTTTTGTGATTATTGTTTTGTGTGTGTATTTATACTCTTAGAAGTGTAAAGAACAAAACACTACTTTTATTAAAATGCATCGTGAAATTGTTTGATTTCTGTAATATAATAATATTATTTTATTATAATATTTATTATATTAAATTAAATCTGTATAAGTTTTATAACTTACAAAATAAAACATTTATAGAAAGGAATACTGTTAAAACAGTTTAATTTTAAAATTCACTGTAAAAGTAAAAAACAAAGACCATTTCTCTGATAATCTCTTCTTTATTAGAAATGTTTCGTTTTTCTGACGTTATTTAAAGATAAGATATTGGTTATTCCTTCCGCATGGATCTTCGGAAACGGAAGCCTCACTCGATTCGCTTTAATTTCTGATGTTGCCTGTCAAGTTTTACTACCACATCACCGACCTACAACAGCTGTTCCTGAGAGACAGTGTTCCAGAATTAAATCATAAAAACGGAAATCCACACACTCGTGTATAGAGTGATGTGATAATACATAGCCTACAATAGGCCTAAGGTATGCTACAAATTATTAAGGAAGTTATTATTTTATTAGGCTCGTACCCATTCATACCAATTCATGCGATATAATTTATAGAATTCTTAAGGTTAAGTAAACAAATTGTACTTTCTACTCTAAGATTAATCTAAGCTTAATTTATTAACCATAGTAGCCTCGTCCTTGAATCTGATACTCGGAGATGTTCTTTTCTTAGGAATAAGTAGTACTTTATGAGTTTATGAATACGTTATAGGCAATCGGTAATATATAATTAAAATATATTTGTAATGGGAAAAATATACAATGTAGGTCTTAGCGCATATACTTACGAAGGACGGTCCATGACAACCATATGGGTGACTGTAATCTTGGAAAAGTGGTCCATTAAAATAACGCAAAACATATGTCTCCTATAAAGATCAGATGTTTCTTATTTTAATAAAATATATTGCTATAACAACAACCTTAGGAATGTCTCACTAAAATTAAAAATTACAAAATCAATAAAACGAACAATATTAAAGATTTGATTAAATGTTTAATTGTTTAAAATCTTAATGTAAAAATAATAGCATTAAATCTACTACTACAGTTTTTGAAAAGTTACTTCTAGGGGAGAGCAGCACATAAGAGGGGTTTGGCGTCACACACGGGTAACCCAGTCTAAAACAACACCACTGACAACAGTCATTTCCACAACACACACACACACACACACACACACAGACAAACAAACACACACACACACAAACCAACAAATATACTTTAAAAATAAACAATATTCAATAAACAGAATTTAGTTTATTACTTTTATAACATAATAATAAGTTTTATAAAAATGTGATGTTAATTTTCATAAAATTGATTTCATTCAGAGGACCTAAGCGATATATGAATATCTTCCAAGATATTCATATAGTTACATATAAACCCTTCTTGGCCTTCTAGTGACGTTAGAGAGGGGGGCAGTGGGACGACAACCACCAGGGTTCGCTCCAGCCTTACTGTGATTATGACTTACGTGTGGAGTAACAGTGCTGGATTTTATATTACAACTTCCACATTCATAGGCTCTACATTCTGATGAAAGTGAATGAAACATCAGTATAGGCTGCATTACAAAAGAATTGTCAGTATTTACTATGGATGATGAATACCGATGAAGGAGCATATTTT
>JBAIZL010000002.1:261923154-261935654 GCA_036971475.1 Prosapia bicincta
TAAAGTATCCTCAACTAACCTAACATAACCTAATCGCAACATTAGAAAGGGAAGTAAGGGTCACGCAGGAACATCAGCTATACTTTCTAGAAAAACGATCTATTAGATTTGATTACAATAATTGTGACTTCAACATGAACAAGTCATGTAGCCTAAAGTATCCTCAACAAACCTAACATAGCCTAATCGCAACAATAGAAAGCGAAGTAAGGGTCACGCAGGAACATCAGCTATACCTTCTAGAAAAACTATCTATTAGATTTGATTACATTAATTGTGACTTGAACATCAACAAGTCACGTAGCATAACGTATCCTCAACTAACCTAACATAACCTAATCGCAACATTAGAAAGGGTAGTAAGGGTCACGCAGGAACATCAGCTATACCTTCCAGAAAAACGATCTATTAGATTTGATTAGAATAATTGTGACTTGAACATGAACAAGTCATGTAGCCTAACGTATCCTCAACTAACCTAACATCACCTAATCGCAACATTAGAAAGGGAAGTAAGGGTCACGCAGGAACATCAGCTATACTTTCTAGAAAAACGATCTATTAGATTTGATTACAATAATTGTGACTTCAACATGAACAAGTCATGTAGACTAAAGTATCCTCAACTAACCTAACATAGCCTAATCGCAACATTAGAAAGCGAAGTAAGAGTCACGCAGGAACATCAGCTATACCTTCTAGAAAAACTATCTATTAGAATTGATTACAATAATTGTGACTTGAACATGAACAAGTCATGTAGCCTAATTTATCCTCAACTAACCAAACATCACCTAATCGCAACATTAGAAAGGGAAGTAAGGGTCACGCAGGAACATCAACTATACTTTCTAGAATAACGATCTATTAGATTTGATTACAATAATTGTGACTTCAACATGAACATGTCATGTAGCCTAAAGTATCCTCAACTAACCTAACATCACCTAATCGCAACATTAGAAAGCGATGTAATTGTCACGCAGGAACATCAGCTATACCTTCTAGAAAAACTATCTATTAGATTTGATTACAATAATTGTGACTTGAACATGATCAAGTCATGTAGCCTAACTTATCCTCAACTAACCTAACATCACCTAATCGAAACATTAGAAAGCGAATAAGGGTCACGCATTAACATCAGCTATACCTTATAGAAAAACGTAATATTAGGCTTGATTACAATAATTGTGACTTGAACATGAACAAGTCATGTAGCCTAACGTATCCTCAACGAACCTAACATCACCTAATCGCAACATTAGAAAGGGAAGTAAGGGTCACGCAGGAACATCAGCTATACTTTCTAGAATAACGATCTATTAGATTTGATTACAATAATTGTGACTTCAACATGAACATGTCATGTAGCCTAAAGTATCCTCAACTAACCTAACATCACCTAATCGCAACATTAGAAAGCGAAGTAAGTGTCACGCAGGAACATCAGCTATACCTTCTAGAAAAACGATCTATTAGATTTGATTACAATAATTGTGACTTGAACATCAACAAGTCACGTAGCATAACGTATCCTCAACTAATCTAACATAACCTAATCGCAACATTAGAAAGGGAAGTAAGGGTCACGCAGGAATATCAGCTATACTTTCTAGAAAAACGATCTATTAGATTTGATTACAATAATTGTGACTTGAACATGTAGCCTAACGTATCCTCAACGAACCTAACATCACCTAATCGCAACATTAGAAAGGGAAGTAAGGGTCACGCAGGAACATCAGCTATACTTTCTAGAATAACGATCTATTAGATTTGATTACAATAATTGTGACTTCAACATGAACATGTCATGTAGCCTAAAGTATCCTCAACTAACCTAACATCACGTAATCGTAACATTAGAAAGCGATGTAAGTGTCACGCAGGAACATCAGCTATACCTTCTAGAAAAACTATCTATTAGATTTGATTACAATAATTGTGACTTGAACATGATCAAGTCATGTAGCCTAACGTATCCTCAACCGACCTAACATCACCTAATCGCAACATTAGAAAGCGAAGAAAGGGTCACGCAGGAACATCAGCTATACCTTCTAGAAAAACTATCTATTAGATTTGATTACAATAATTGTGACTTGAACATGATCAAGTCATGTAGCCTAACTTATCCTCAACTAACCTAACATCACCTAATCGAAACATTAGAGAGCGAAGTAAGGGTCACGCAGGAACATCAGCTATACCTTCTAGAAAAACGATATATTGGATATGAATACAATAATTGTGACTTCAACATGAACAAGTCACATAGCCTAAAGTATCCTCAACTAACCTAACATAGCCTAATCGCAACATTAGAAAGCGAAGTAAGTGTCACGCAGGAACATCAGCTATACCTTCTAGAAAAACTATCTATTAGATTTGATTACAATAATTGTGACTTGAACATAAACACGTCATGTAGCCTAACGTATCCTCAACCGACCTAACATCACCTAATCGCAACATTAGAAAGCGAAGAAAGGGTCACGCAGGAACATCTGCTATACCTTCTAGAAAAACTATCTATTAGATTTGATTACAATAATTGTGACTTGAACATGAACAAGTCATGTAGCCTAACGTATCCTCAACTAACCTAACATAGCCTTATCGCAACATTAGAAAGCGAAGTAAGGGTCACGCAGAAACATTAGCTATACTTTCTAGAAAAACGATCTATTAGATTTGATTACAATAATTGTGACTTCAACATGAAAAAGTCATGTAGCCTAAAGTATCCTCAACTAACCTAACATAGCCTAATCGAAACATTAGAAAGGGAAGTAAGGGTCACGCAGGAACATTATCTATACTTTCTAGAAAAACGATCTATTAGATTTGATTACAATAATTGTGACTTCAACATGAAAAAGTCATGTAGCCTAAAGTATCCTCAACTAACCTAACATAGCCTAATCGAAACATTAGAAAGGGAAGTAAGGGTCACGCAGGAACATTAGCTATACTTTCTAGAAAAACGATATATTAGCTTTGATTACAATAATTGTGACTTCAACATGAAAAAGTCATGTAGCCTAAAATATCCTCAACTAACCTAAGATAGCTTAATCGAAACATTAGAAAGGGAAGTAAGGGTCACGCAGGAGCATTAGCTATACTTTCTAGAAAAACGATCTATTAGATTTGATTACAATAATTGTGACTTGAACATGAAAAAGTCATGTAGCCTAACGTATCCTCAACTAACCTAACATAGCCTAATCGAAACATTAGAAAGGGAAGTAAGGGTCACGCAGGAACATTAGCTATACTTTCTAGAAAAACGATCTATTAGATTTGATTACAATAATTGTGACTTCAACATGAAAAAGTCATGTAGCCTAAAGTATCCTCAACTAACTTAACATAGCCTAATCGAAACATTAGAAAGGGAAGTAAGGGTCACGCAGGAACATCAGCTATACTCTCTAGAAAAACGATCTATTAGATTTGATTACAATAATTGTGACTTGAACATGAAATAGTCATGTAGCCTAACGTATCCTCAACTAACCTAACATAGCCTAATCGAAACATTAGAAAGGGAAGTAAGGGTAACGCAGGAAATGAGCTATACTCTCTAGAAAAACGATCTATTAGATTTGATTACAATAATTGTGACTTGAAAATGAAAAAGTCATGTAGCCTAACGTATCCTCAACTAACCTAACATAGCCTAATCGAAACATTAGAAAGGGAAGTAAGGGTCACGCAGGAACATTAGCTATACTTTCTAGAAAAACGATCTATTAGATTTGATACAATAATTGTGACTTGAACATGAAAACGTCATGTAGCCTAACGTATCCTCAACTAATCTAACATAGCCTAATCGAAACATTAGAAAGGGAAGTAAGGGTCACGCAGGAACATCAGCTATACTCTCTAGAAAAACGATCTATTAGATTTGGTTACAATAATTGTGACTTGAACATGAACAAGTAGTATAGCCTATCGTATCCTCAACTAACCTAACATAGCCTAATCGAAACATTAGAAAGGGAAGTAAGGGTCACGCAGGAACATTAGCTATACTTTCTAGGAAAACGATCTATTAGATTTGATTACAATAATTGTGACTTGAACATGAACAAGTCATGTAGCCTAACGTATCCTCAACTAACCTAACATAACCTAATCGCAACATTAGAAAGGGAAGTAAGGGTCACGCAGGAACATCAGCTATACTTTCTAGAAAAACGATCTATTAGATTTGATTACAATAATTGTGACTTCAACATGAACAAGTCATGTAGCCTAAAGTATCCTCAACAAACCTAACATAGCCTAATCGCAACAATAGAAAGCGAAGTAAGGGTCACGCAGGAACATCAGCTATACCTTCTAGAAAAATTATCTATTAGATTTGATTACATTAATTGTGACTTGAACATCAACAAGTCACGTAGCATAACGTATCCTCAACTAACCTAACATAACCTAATCGCAACATTAGAAAGGGTAGTAAGGGTCACGCAGGAACATCAGCTATACCTTCCAGAAAAACGATCTATTAGATTTGATTAGAATAATTGTGACTTGAACATGAACAAGTCATGTAGCCTAACGTATCCTCAACTAACCTAACATCACCTAATCGCAACATTAGAAAGGGAAGTAAGGGTCACGCAGGAACATCAGCTATACTTTCTAGAAAAACGATCTATTAGATTTGATTACAATAATTGTGACTTCAACATGAACAAGTCATGTAGCCTAAAGTATCCTCAACTAACCTAACATAGCCTAATCGCAACATTAGAAAGCGAAGTAAGAGTCACGCAGGAACATCAGCTATACCTTCTAGAAAAACTATCTATTAGAATTGATTACAATAATTGTGACTTGAACATGAACAAGTCATGTAGCCTAATTTATCCTCAACTAACCAAACATCACCTAATCGCAACATTAGAAAGGGAAGTAAGGGTCACGCAGGAACATCAACTATACTTTCTAGAATAACGATCTATTAGATTTGATTACAATAATTGTGACTTGAACATGATCAAGTCATGCAGCCTACCTTATCCTCAACTAAACTAACATCACCTAATCGAAACATTAGAAAGCGAATAAGGGTCACGCATTAACATCAGCTGTACCTTCTAGAAAAACGTAATATTAGGCTTGATTACAATAATTGTGACTTGAACATAAACAAGTCATGTAGCCTAACGTATCCTCAACGAACCTAACATCACCTAATCGCAACATTAGAAAGCGAAGTAAGTGTCACGCAGGAACATCAGCTATACCTTCTAGAAAAACGATCTATTAGATTTGATTACAATAATTGTGACTTGAACATCAACAAGTCACGTAGCATAACGTATCCTCAACTAATCTAACATAACCTAATCGCAACATTAGAAAGGGAAGTAAGGGTCACGCAGGAACATCAGCTATACTTTCTAGAAAAACGATCTATTAGATTTGATTACAATAATTGTGACTTGAACATGTAGCCTAACGTATCCTCAACGAACCTAACATCACCTAATCGCAACATTAGAAAGGGAAGTAAGGGTCACGCAGGAACATCAGCTATACTTTCTAGAATAACGATCTATTAGATTTGATTACAATAATTGTGACTTCAACATGAACATGTCATGTAGCCTAAAGTATCCTCAACTAACCTAACATCACCTAATCGTAACATTAGAAAGCGATGTAAGTGTCACGCAGGAACATCAGCTATACCTTCTAGAAAAACTATCTATTAGATTTGATTACAATAATTGTGACTTGAACATGATCAAGTCATGTAGCCTAACTTATCCTCAACTAACCTAACATCACCTAATCGAAACATTAGAGAGCGAAGTAAGGGTCACGCAGGAACATCAGCTATACCTTCTAGAAAAACGATATATTGGATATGAATACAATAATTGTGACTTCAACATGAACAAGTCACATAGCCTAAAGTATCCTCAACTAACCTAACATAGCCTAATCGCAACATTAGAAAGCGAAGTAAGTGTCACGCAGGAACATCAGCTATACCTTCTAGAAAAACTATCTATTAGATTTGATTACAATAATTGTGACTTGAACATAAACACGTCATGTAGCCTAACGTATCCTCAACCGACCTAACATCACCTAATCGCAACATTAGAAAGCGAAGAAAGGGTCACGCAGGAACATCTGCTATACCTTCTAGAAAAACTATCTATTAGATTTGATTACAATAATTGTGACTTGAACATGAACAAGTCATGTAGCCTAACGTATCCTCAACTAACCTAACATAGCCTTATCGCAACATTAGAAAGCGAAGTAAGGGTCACGCAGAAACATTAGCTATACTTTCTAGAAAAACGATCTATTAGATTTGATTACAATAATTGTGACTTCAACATGAAAAAGTCATGTAGCCTAAAGTATCCTCAACTAACCTAACATAGCCTAATCGAAACATTAGAAAGGGAAGTAAGGGTCACGCAGGAACATTATCTATACTTTCTAGAAAAACGATCTATTAGATTTGATTACAATAATTGTGACTTCAACATGAAAAAGTCATGTAGCCTAAAGTATCCTCAACTAACCTAACATAGCCTAATCGAAACATTAGAAAGGGAAGTAAGGGTAACGCAGGAAATCAGCTATACTCTCTAGAAAAACGATCTATTAGATTTGATTACAATAATTGTGACTTGAACATGAAAAAGTCATGTAGCTTAACGTATCCTCAACTAACCTAACATAGCCTAATCGAAACATTAGAAAGGGAAGTAAGGGTCACGCAGGAACATTAGCTATACTTTCTAGAAAAACAATCTATTAGATTTGATTACAATAATTGTGACTTGAACATGAAAACGTCATGTAGCCTAACGTATCCTCAACTAATCTAACATAGCCTAATCGAAACATTAGAAAGGGAAGTAAGGGTCACGCAGGAACATCAGCTATACTCTCTAGAAAAACGATCTATTAGATTTGGTTACAATAATTGTGACTTGAACATGAACAAGTAGTATAGCCTATCGTATCCTCAACTAACCTAACATAGCCTAATCGAAACATTAGAAAGGGAAGTAAGGGTCACGCAGGAACATCAGCTATACTTTCTAGAAAAACGATCTATTAGATTTGATTACAATAATTGTGACTTCAACATGAACAAGTCATGTAGCCTAAAGTATCCTCAACAAACCTAACATAGCCTAATCGCAACAATAGAAAGCGAAGTAAGGGTCACGCAGGAACATCAGCTATACTTTCTAGAAAAACGATCTATTAGATTTGATTACAATAATTGTGACTTCAACATGAACAAGTCATGTAGCCTAAAGTATCCTCAACTAACCTAACATAGCCTAATCGCAACATTAGAAAGCGAAGTAAGAGTCACGCAGGAACATCAGCTATACCTTCTAGAAAAACTATCTATTAGAATTGATTACAATAATTGTGACTTGAACATGAACAAGTCATGTAGCCTAATTTATCCTCAACTAACCAAACATCACCTAATCGCAACATTAGAAAGGGAAGTAAGGGTCACGCAGGAACATCAACTATACTTTCTAGAATAACGATCTATTAGATTTGATTACAATAATTGTGACTTCAACATGAACATGTCATGTAGCCTAAAGTATCCTCAACTAACCTAACATCACCTAATCGCAACATTAGAAAGCGATGTAATTGTCACGCAGGAACATCAGCTATACCTTCTAGAAAAACTATCTATTAGATTTGATTACAATAATTGTGACTTGAACATGATCAAGTCATGTAGCCTAACTTATCCTCAACTAACCTAACATCACCTAATCGAAACATCAGAAAGCGAATAAGGGTCACGCATTAACATCAGCTATACCTTCTAGAAAAACGTAATATTAGGCTTGATTACAATAATTGTGACTTGAACATGAACAAGTCATGTAGCCTAACGTATCCTCAACGAACCTAACATCACCTAATCGCAACATTAGAAAGGGAAGTAAGGGTCACGCAGGAACATCAGCTATACTTTCTAGAATAACGATCTATTAGATTTGATTACAATAATTGTGACTTCAACATGAACATGTCATGTAGCCTAAAGTATCCTCAACTAACCTAACATCACCTAATCGCAACATTAGAAAGCGAAGTAAGTGTCACGCAGGAACATCAGCTATACCTTCTAGAAAAACGATCTATTAGATTTGATTACAATAATTGTGACTTGAACATCAACAAGTCACGTAGCATAACGTATCCTCAACTAATCTAACACAACCTAATCGCAACATTAGAAAGGGAAGTAAGGGTCACGCAGGAACATCAGCTATACTTTCTACAAAAACGATCTATTAGATTTGATTACAATAATTGTGACTTGAACATGTAGCCTAACGTATCCTCAACGAACCTAACATCACCTAATCGCAACATTAGAAAGGGAAGTAAGGGTCACGCAGGAACATCAGCTATACTTTCTAGAATAACGATCTATTAGATTTGATTACAATAATTGTGACTTGAACATGATCAAGTCATGTAGCCTAACTTATCCTCAACTAACCTAACATCACCTAATCGAAACATTAGAGAGCGAAGTAAGGGTCACGCAGGAACATCAGCTATACCTTCTAGAAAAACGATATATTGGATATGAATACAATAATTGTGACTTCAACATGAACAAGTCACATAGCCTAAAGTATCCTCAACTAACCTAACATAGCCTAATCGCAACATTAGAAAGCGAAGTAAGTGTCACGCAGGAACATCAGCTATACCTTCTAGAAAAACTATCTATTAGATTTGATTACAATAATTGTGACTTGAACATAAACACGTCATGTAGCCTAACGTATCCTCAACCGACCTAACATCACCTAATCGCAACATTAGAAAGCGAAGAAAGGGTCACGCAGGAACATCTGCTATACCTTCTAGAAAAACTATCTATTAGATTTGATTACAATAATTGTGACTTGAACATGAACAAGTCATGTAGCCTAACGTATCCTCAACTAACCTAACATAGCCTTATTGCAACATTAGAAAGCGAAGTAAGGGTCACGCAGAAACATTAGCTATACTTTCTAGAAAAACGATCTATTAGATTTGATTACAATAATTGTGACTTCAACATGAAAAAGTCATGTAGCCTAAAGTATCCTCAACTAACCTAACATAGCCTAATCGAAACATTAGAAAGGGAAGTAAGGGTCACGCAGGAACATTATCTATACTTTCTAGAAAAACGATCTATTAGATTTGATTACAATAATTGTGACTTCAACATGAAAAAGTCATGTAGCCTAAAGTATCCTCAACTAACCTAACATAGCCTAATCGAAACATTAGAAAGGGAAGTAAGGGTCACGCAGGAACATTAGCTATACTTTCTAGAAAAACGATATATTAGCTTTGATTACAATAATTGTGACTTCAACATGAAAAAGTCATGTAGCCTAAAATATCCTCAACTAACCTAAGATAGCTTAATCGAAACATTAGAAAGGGAAGTAAGGGTCACGCAGGAGCATTAGCTATACTTTCTAGAAAAACGATCTATTAGATTTGATTACAATAATTGTGACTTCAACATGAAAAAGTCATGTAGCCTAACGTATCCTCAACTAACCTAACATAGCCTAATCGAAACATTAGAAAGGGAAGTAAGGGTCACGCAGGAACATTAGCTATACTTTCTAGAAAAACGATCTATTAGATTTGATTACAATAATTGTGACTTCAACATGAAAAAGTCATGTAGCCTAAAGTATCCTCAACTAACTTAACATAGCCTAATCGCAACATTAGAAAGGGAAGTAAGGGTCACGCAGGAACATCAGCTATACTCTCTAGAAAAACGATCTATTAGATTTGATTACAATAATTGTGACTTGAACATGAAAAAGTCATGTAGCCTAACGTATCCTCAACTAACCTAACATAGCCTAATCGAAACATTAGAAAGGGAAGTAAGGGTAACGCAGGAAATCAGCTATACTCTCTAGAAAAACGATCTATTAGATTTGATTACAATAATTGTGACTTGAACATGAAAAAGTCATGTAGCCTAACGTATCCTCAACTAACCTAACATAGCCTAATCGAAACATTAGAAAGGGAAGTAAGGGTCACGCAGTAACATTAGCTATACTTTCTAGAAAAACGATCTATTAGATTTGATTACAATAATTGTGACTTGAACATGAAAACGTCATGTAGCCTAACGTATCCTCAACTAATCTAACATAGCCTAATCGAAACATTAGAAAGGGAAGTAAGGGTCACGCAGGAACATCAGCTATACTCTCTAGAAAAACGATCTATTAGATTTGGTTACAATAATTGTGATTTGAACATGAACAAGTAGTATAGCCTATCGTATCCTCAACTAACCTAACATAGCCTAATCGAAACATTAGAAAGGGAAGTAAGGGTCACGCAGGAACATTAGCTATACTTTCTAGGAAAACGATCTATTAGATTTGATTACAATAATTGTGACTTGAACATGAACAAGTCATGTAGCCTAACGTATCCTCAACTAACCTAACATAACCTTATCGAAACATTAGAAAGGGAAGTAAGGGTCACGCAGGAACATTAGCTATACTCTCTAGAAAAACGATCTATTAGATTTGATTACAATAATTGTGACTTGAACATGAACAAGTAGTATAGCCTAACGTATCCTCAACTAACCTAACCGAACCATACTTAATCTGTCTTTATTCTCTTTGTTATTTTCATAAATTAAGTCTGGGTTAGAATTTAAACATTTAATTCATTTATAATAAATTTACATACCAATTATATTTCTTTAACAAAAAAACAATAAAATATTTTAAAAATATTTTTTCTGGTCAAGTCAAATAAATATGTGTTAAAGTATAAATTTATATGAAGTAAGTTCAGTTTATATGCCAAAATTCAAAGCAATTTTACCGTTAATAGAAATTTGTAAATTTGAGCTAAGAGTGAATGGAAATAAATAAGACGAAGAAAAATTGTTTCCTCGACTTGAATGATATTTGCATTTTGCCATATGGTAGACGGTAAATACATATGGCCTTTGCATTTACTTGAACTTAGTTTCTCAGATAAATGTCTGCGTACTTCAAAGTTTAACAAAACAGTGGAGCGTTTACACTTGCATTTGCTTCACCTACTTTCAGATATACTTTATGACGTTAACTTTCAACTATTGTTGTATTCCACCTGACTGTATTTCCTTTACAGCTGCCTGCCCAAAAGTACTTCAACAAATATTGACGGTAAGTTACTGTTTAATATTTTATTTTGGTGGAGCATAGTAGTTAAAAGAAATAAAAATGAGAAGTAGAATACAAAGTAGTTTTATACAGCTGGATGCAGTTGCTGTGATGTACTTGCAGGAGGAAGTACAAATAAATCTACATATGCATACAAAGCTACGCATCAGGATGCAATTACAGTTAAATTCATTGATTGGTCTACCTGATATTTTAAAGTTGAATCATAATTGTGACATCAACTTTAACAAGTCACTATCCTAATTTATCCTAAACTAACCTAACCGCGACACTAGTAACGGACGTAAGGGTCACGGAGGAACATCTGCTATACAGTCCTGAAAAGCTATCACTTAGATTTGATTACAATAATTGTGACATCAAGGTGAACAAGTCACAAATAGCCTGACGTATCCTCAACGAACCAAATCTAACCTAACCTCAACATTAGTGACAGATACCTCCTTTCAGATATACTTTGTGACGTTACCTTTCAACTATTGTTGTATTCCACCTAACTCTATTTTCTTTACAGCTGTCTGCCCTAAAGTACTTCAACAAATATTGACGTTAAGTTACTGTTTAATATCTTAATTTTGGTTTAGCATAATAGTTGAAAGAAATAAAAATGCCAAGAATACAAAGTAGTTTTATACAGCTGGAGGCAGTTGCCGTGATGTACTTTCAGGAGGAAGTACAAATAAATCTACATATTCATACAACGCTTCGCATCAGAATTCAATTACAGTTGATTTCATTGATTGGTCTACCTGATATTTTAAAGTTGAATCATTTATCAGGAATAAAACTCATCGCAGTGTTATCATTTCTTTACCCACTGTCTTATCAATCATGTTTTTACTCACAAACCAAATATTATATTTACGTTAAACAATTACAACCGGACGATTATTTCCGACAATTGTTATATTATCTCCTTTTCACTAATATATTAAAACTTGTCCTTGGCATTTGTTATAAACTATTAATAAAACCTATTCTAAATATTTTGTACCTTTATTTTACATATTTCAATAACAATAACAGTTAACTATTCACTATAAATTGTTATCCCTCATCGCTAGAAATAATTCAAATAACTCTCCTACCATTTACCATTCGTTTTTTCCTATTTGTTTGCTTTCGTACAAGCGGTGTCCTTTTTTAGTTTTATCCTTCAAAAAAACTATAAGAGACAGTTTGTTTTGCTTTTATTTAACCCCTTCAAAAAATACTACATAA
>JBAIZL010000002.1:261940654-261990654 GCA_036971475.1 Prosapia bicincta
CTGTTTCTCCCTATGTTACCTTGTACCGCCTGCTTTTTCTCCGCCACCTCTGTCTCTCTCTATTTCTTGCCGTGTTCCCTTGTATCACCTGCTGTCACCCCTCCAACTGTTTCTCATTTTTTTCCGTGTTTCCTTGTATCGGCTGCTCTCTCTCCCCTCGTCTATCTCTCTCTGTTTATCCCCATGTTACTCTTTATCACCTCCTTCCTCTCCCCCTCTGTCCCTCTCTGTTTCTTCCCGTGTTACCTTTTATAGCTTGCTTTACCTCTATCTCTCAGTGTTTATTCCCGTAATATCTTGTATCGACTGCTTTCTCATCCCCGACTGTCTCTCTCTGTTTCTTCCCTTAGGAACTTATATTGCCTGCTTTCTCTGCCCTATCTCTGTTTTTTCCCGTCTTAACTCGTATCATTTGCGTTCTCTCTCCCACTGTGTCCATTTCTGTTTATTCCATGATACCTTGTATTACCTGCTTTACCTTTCTTACCTCTGTCTCTGTCTGTCAATTACCTTGTTACCTTATATCGTCTGCTTTCTCTGCACCCTCTCTATCTCTCTCTTTTTCTTGACGTCTAACCTTTTTATCACCTGCCTTCTCTCACTCATCTCTGTATCTTACAGTGTATCCTCCATATTAGTCTCATTCAGTTTCTGGCGATCGTTTTTCGTCTCATCTGCTCTCCTTACCCTTGTATATCTCTCGTTGTTAATGCGCAATGTCATATTTTTTTTCCTAAGGAATCTCTCTCTATCATATCTTATAATATTCCTTATTACTCTCCGTATATTTCCTGATTAGAAATTTAAAATTTGTATGTGTATCATAAAACACTAAAATTTCCCGTTTACTAGTATCCACAAAAGTGTTCTATACAGTAAATAGACTTTTTAATGTACTTAATTAGTTCGCGCCGTTAAGGTAATGCAATTCGTTAAGTAATTTTAAGTAACTCCTCCACAAACGAATTTCTTAACGAATTGTGAAAAAAATTATTTATTTACGTGTGATAGGATAATATATCGTTCCATTTGTAATTATCGATGTAAACGAGGATAGAATCATGTGCAAGTGTTGCCCAAAAGAAGTAGCTATTGATATGAAGATATTAAACAAGTGATAGTTAAAAAACAATTTAAACGTGTCACGGACTGGAGGGAGTGAAAGCTCTGATAAACATTTAGTCAATAGATATATATCAATGTTATTAGGTAGCCTAATTATTGTCCAACACAAGTAACATATAATTATAAAAAGGACTATTTAATAAAATCGTACTTTATGTGTATCCAATTATTGATATTTCTGAATATAATTACATTGCAAGTGATTACAATAACCATAACCATGAAATAACCTCTAAGTGAAAGCAGCTGATGTAGGTTTTAACCTACAGCTGATGTAGTGTTTGACTTTCAGAAGTCTTTGAGACCCTTTGCAGCAAACCAAATCCGTAAGAAGTGAACTTCTAAATAAAATAGGATAAAAACATTAAACACTGTTGATACAAAACTGAATAGGCATCCTATTTAAAAATAGTCCTTTATTATGTGAGGCTACGTTTTTCAGTAATCTTGAAGTTTTTATAGAAATATAGTTGAGTTGATAAAAAATTAGATTTTGGGACCGTTTTGTGGATTTCCTTGAACCTGACCATTGTGCTCCTTAAAATGTATCAATGGAGGCGTATCTGGCATTGGCACAAACACGAATGTAATGGTAAGGGTTTTACAGCCTTAAATATTTATTGTCCTTGTTAATTGCTTTTAAAAGTTTAAGAACATTGCATTTGGGTGTCTCCCACTGGTTTTATTTAAAACACTGTTTCGCCATTAAATCAATTCGGGAACAGTCGTTTTTATTTCTGTGGGTTTGAAACTGTCGTGTTCTGCCTGTAAGCAATTACATGTCTTAGTGTTGGGCGGACCTAGTCAATATTGATAACTTTAAAACAGCTTTAAAACGCTATTCCTCGTATCTTCTCATTCTTTCTTTCTCCCCCACACCCTCCTTCTCTGTCCCTTACTTCACTAATATGTATCCGTTTAAACCAATCAATCGTCATGTCAAATGAAGGGCCCCTAATTGTTACATGTCCAATACCAACAACCTGACCCAGTAATGTAATCTGACGTCAGTGTTGAAGAAGATGGACGCCGCCAATAGCATGGTGGCCACAAACCCCTTCTAGTCTTGCTGTGGCCTTCTAAAAGGTTTGTCCCTTGCACATTCTACCCAATTTCTACCTATTAATTTGTTATTTTCTGTACCTTCCCCTATGTTTTGCCGCTTTCCACGCCGGACCATCAGCTATATCTTTCTGAAAAACTATCACTTAGATTTGATTACAATAGTTGTGACATCAACATGAACAAATCACGTATCCCAACCTATACTAAACTAGCTTAATCTAACCTAACAGCAAAACTAGTAACAGACGTAAGGGTAACGCAGGAACATCAGCTATACCTACCCGAAAAACTATCACTTAGATTTGATTACAATAATTGTGACATCAACGTGAAGAAGTCACGTAGGCTAATATATCCTCAACTAACCTAACCTAACCATACTTATTCTATCTTTTTTCTTTCTGTTATTTTAAAAAAATAAATCTGGTGTAGAATTTAAACATTTAGTTCAATGAAAATAAATTTACATACCAATTATTTTTCTTTACCAAAACACTATTAAAATATTTATGAAAAAATGGAGTCTAGTCGGAAAATATTTTAGTTAAACAGACGTGTTTGTATTAAAGGCACAAAATTTCCATATTTGGCTAGCCTTGTAAAAACCTTTAAACATTGTTATTATGGTTAGGCAAACAGTGTTTCCTCGACTTGAATGATATTTGCATTTTGCCATCGTGTAGCCTGTAAATGCATATGGCCTTTGCTTTTACTTGAAGTTAGTTTCTCAGATAAATGTCTGCGTGCTTCAAAGTTTAACTAAACAGTGGAACGTATACATTTGCATATACTTCGCCTCTTTTCAGATATACTTTGTAACGTTAACTTTCAACGATTGTTGTATTCCATCTAACTCTATTTCCTTTACAGCTGTCTGCCTTAAAGTACTTCAACAAATATTGACGTTAAGTTACTGTTTAATATTTTAGTTTGGTGGAGCATATGAGATTTAAAACAAATAAAAATGCCAAAAGTTCAAGGTAGTTTTATACAGCTGCAGGCAGTTGCTGTGATGTACTTGCAGGAGGAAGCACAAATAAATCTACATATTCATACAACGCTACGCATCAGGATGCAATTAAAGTTGAATTCATTGATCTGGATCGTTGGTCTCCCTGATATTTTAAAGTTGAATCATTTATCAGGAATAAAAACTCATCGCAGTGTTATCATTCCATTACCCACTGTCTTATCAATCACGTTCATAATCACAAATCAAATATTAGATTTACGTTAAACAATTATAATCGGACGTTTATTTCCGACAATTGTTATATTGTCTCCTTTTCACTAATATATTAAAAATTGTCCTTGGCATTTGTTATAAACTATCACTAAAACTTAATATAAATATTTTGTCACCTTTATTGTACACATTTCAATAACAATAACAGTTAACGTTTCACTATAAATGGTTATCCCTCATCGCTATAACTTTCTTACCATTTACTATTCCTTTATATTTCTGTTTGCTTGCTTTCTTACAAGCCGTAACGTTTTTAGTTTTATGCTACAACAAACCTATAAGAGACTGTTTGTTGTGCTTTTATTTAACCCCTTCAAAAATACTACATAAAATACGCTTTCAATAGCTGCAGCCGTCGCCGTTAATTTGACAAATAGCAGCCATATATCATTCGTCATTCTATTTTAAAGAGAAATTTCATAGCGTTTCAAACTTCTTTGTCCCCTCTGACGTCACTACCTCAAGCCTCGGCTTAGCATTACATTTATCAAGGCAGCTTCACATGTCTTACGTGCGACACGCGCGCTCTCTTATGGTAAAACTCCTGTATGATTCTAAAATAGGTTTAGCGTTCTCTGCGCAATACATGGCGCGGTACATTTAGTAATATAAACACTGACATAATATAGCATATAGTGTGAACACATGAGCGTAAGCTCACATAAAGGGAACGTACGTAGTAGCCTACATAATGTCATTATTGTGAAATAAAGCGAGTACTTTACAATGTGCTTTGAAAGAGATAAAATTTACATAATGAACTTTGCTTCGCTTTAATTGTTGAAAGTAGTTTTCTATTTATAAATGAAGTTGGTTACAGCAATTTATTCTATTTAAAGATATTGTATATACACACAACTTCATGGTCTCCATGTTTAGGCTGTAAATCGTATCTTCCTTGCTAACTCGCCCTTTAGCAGCCACTCTAGTTAGAAACAACTTTGTCACACCCTCGTCGCCAGCAAATTACAGTCGAGTTGCAGGCGACGGGTTTTCGTACAAAGCATTGACAATAATAACATCAATACCTACTAATAATAAAAACAACAATAATAAATTTATTAAAAATAATAGCAATTAGAATAACAATATCAGAAATTATAATAATATAAGCTATATAAACAACAACAATAACAACAAATAAATTAATAATATAACCTAACAAAACAATAACAATAACGTTAATAAACATAATAACAATAGTCGTAGCTGTATCTTTAAAAAAACTAAGTCTGGTGTTTATCATTCACATTTTATTAATATTATTATTATGGTTAAAACTGAATTGCTTCAATTTGCTGTTATTGTTCTTATATTGTTATTGTAGTTATTATATTAAGTATTATTTATGCTAACATTCGTGGAAAAAGGGTTTAAAATTATGAAATAGTGATTTTCATGCCTTTTATATCTATTACGAATGAAATGCGCAAAAATAAAATACAACACTATCATAAATGAATATTATTAAAAGAATTCTTTCTAACGTCACATCTATTTTTGGTTGAAAATGTTTCAATAAATATTATAGGTCACCAAAAATATAAAAATCGAATTGTATGCTATCCAACTATACCATAGGTAATATGGTTTGGTTAAAACGGTATTTTATACAAGCATTAATTTAATTATATTAGTGGACAAAACTTTCATACTTCTGAACATGATTAACGTATGATCTTTATAATAAAAATATTGGAAAAACCACAGCATCATAAAAATAACACATAATGCAAGTTACTTAAGATCAAACCCTTATGTAGATTTCGATGACACTGTCATCATCATCAGAGGGTCATGTTACAAAAATACAACCTAGCAAACAAGAAGCTACAAACTAGAGTGACCCCTACTAAAATGATTATCCCAAAGCCTAAATAGGATTTTAAGTATTAAATTTAGATACATTTTTGCCATTTTCCATGAATTTTTAATTGTGAATAAAACTACAACTAGTTCTAGAAATAACTAAGGATCCATTCTCAGGAAGGTAATAACCCTTTCACTTAGAATGTCTTCTCTCCAGGCTGACTGTTTATAAATAACTTACCGACTTATTACCCAACCATTTCTTACTGATTAAGTATTACCATTCTCCCAATTACTTTTAGGTAGAGACATTTTGAGCCTGTGTAGTGGTATTACGTTTCTGATTAACGCATGTAGTAATGCATTCAGGAGTGCCAACTTTATAGCGTTTCCGATAAAAGTTTTATTCTATACTGACCAATCATGGCAGTGCACGGGAAAGCATTTTATTAAGCTGTCGTAAACGCCTAACAAGCAATAACGAAAAACAAAGCCAAATGATGAAAACTATTTTATAAAAACGAAATTTTAACTGAAGAATATTTTAATAATAACAGAAATAAATTACATCTACCTAAAGTATTAACAGAATGGTGATATTTGTTACTGTTGTGAAATCGACACAAAACCATAACATAATTTAACATTTAATAATACGTAACACTTGATTGTAGTACGCCTTACGTTTGGTCTAAATGAGAATGGCTGACTGTAATTAAATATAGTAGTAAACAAATTGGAGGAAAATATTAAATACGGAAATCTATAACAAGATTCAGGCAATAAAGAAAGACGCATTTTCAATAACATTAATGAAATTATGCATTGTAAAAAAAAGTGTATGAAAGGTGTAGCTCCAGCTGTTGCTTTAAAGAACTAATTACAATGGAATTGTGGGAGACAAGAACATAGCACCTAAGTAGGTCACGTGTCACTCATTAGAATGCTTGCAAGCACACAGATAGGGTATTAAATTTACTTGCTTTTAAAAATATACTCATCCCAACGTCGGTTGTGACGTCACTACTACTGACGCTAGTATTACGGGAAATAATATTACGCTTTTACTCAGGAATGAGTGATAAAAGGTTCAAATAAGACTCAATTACTTGTGTTAATTTCAATTGTCAGTTTTACGTTGTAATAATACGATTATATACGAATTAATAAAAATACATTTGCAAGTTCTATTAAAAGCTGAATTACACTATATAGACCTATGCTTAAAATTATGTATAGAAACACAATTGAAAACCTTTCCACCATAATATAAAAATATGTTGAAATACTCTAAATGTTTTGGATAACAAATACTTAGATATACCTTGAATTCAAAATTCTTCAAAAATGATAAAAAGATACTTATGAGATAGGTCGTTCCTTGAATCAAAAAAATGTATAAAAAGGAAAATAGTTTTTCTAAAATTTAGTTAAATGTCGACAACGCCAGTGCTGATGGTAGAAGTCTTTTTATCATAACCCAGTAAAATATTTCTTTATCTACACATTTTATTGTATCTAATATACATCTATATTTATAATTATTTTATTAAAAATCAAATTTTAAATATATTTGTCTTCGGTGTTTATTGCCTAATATGATATTTATAAAAGCTCTTATAACTGTTACCTCAAGCTATTGACATGAAATATATATATATATATATATATATATATATATATATTATATTAAATATGGTGATATGTTTTCTTGTAATATAGTTAATAAATTAAAAATATTTCAAAAACAAGAATATTTTTAATGAATATATTTATTCAAAGCTTTTCGCCGATAAAATAGTACCAGCATCTTCAGGAAAATAATTATCTAATAAAAAATCTAGATAAAAAATCTAATTTTTATTAGATAATTATTTTCCTGAACATGCTGGTACTATTTTATCGGCGAAAAGCTTTGAATAAATATATTCATTAAAAGTATTCTTGTTTTTAAAAATTTTTTAATTATATATATATATATATATATATATATATATATATATATATATATATATATATATATAAAGAACGTAGTCAAAATACAAATACAAGAATTATAATTGAATTTACAATTCAAAGCTTTTCGTTGGCTAACAGTACCAACATCATCAGGAATAATAAACAATTGAATTGGTACTGTTAGCCAACGAAAAGCTATGAATTGTAAATTCAATTATAATTCTTGTATTTGTATTTTGACTACGTTCTTTATTAATACACAAGAATACATATTGTAATATATATATATATGCAGAATATCTTAACGCTTTTTATCAATTTACTATTCCTAACAGTTAATAAAAGTATCACAGTAAATTAGAAGCAAATGTGAAGAAGGGCTATATCGACGTAAGCTTTCATTTAATGTTTTCAAATGATTTTTAACTGGAAATGTAATTTCATAAGGAAATATTTAACTGGTAAAACAAAATCTGTAATTCCTCAATACATAGCATACACACACACACACGCATATATATATGGAATAGTTATTATCTGGAGTACAACCTTTCATTTTGCATTGCATTTGATTTCCAACGTTTCACTAGAATCTCTTCTAGCATTGAACCTAACAACAGTTGAAGGGCTCGATCCTCAAAAATGCTAGTTTTATGCAATGGAGAATGAACTGATGTACTCCAGATAATAACTATTCGTCATATTTTTCCATCCGTGAAAAAATACGTTTTTTTTCTTGGCGAAAATCCAACTGTGGTTATCATCGCCAAACAAAATCTTACGCAAAACGCAATATTTTAAATAAAACAAAGTAACAAAATAAATTTAAATAAAACAAAAATTTCAAAACAAAATAAAACTTAACAATAAACAACCAAGAGCAACAATAAATCTATAATAATAGAAAATATAAAACTAAGAATAACAAAATAACAGTAAATAAATAATAACAATATTTAAAATAACAATAGTCAACAAATTAACAATAAATAAAACTTAATAGCACAATAACAAGATAATAAAATATATTAAGTTTAAATTAATAAAAATTATACGCATATAATAATTAAGAGGAAATATATGTATAACTATAAAAGCATGTATTTTATAGATTAAATTTTAAAAAATATGTTCAAGTGGCGTAAGATAGCGATGACTCGGCCAATGGCCAAGGAATCATCCCTTAACACTACCTTTAAACTCCCTTTTAAGTTAAAAAGGGCACCAATAATTGTTATACTAAGACAATCAACTAGAATATGTTTTATTGTGAAGATATCACAGCAGTACTGGCAAATTGGGGGATCATCACAACGCATCAAATATCCATGAGTTTCAAAAGAGTGGCCAACGCGAAGGCGTGTGACCACCACTTCTTCCCTACGTTTTGAACGAATAGAAGACGTCCATGGACGGACGGTATCTTTAATTTCCCTCAGCCTATTCTGAATCACGGTATGCCACTCGTCATTCCAAGCAGCGAGCATTAAATGTTTCGCAAAACACACATAATCAGATCCCATAACTCGTTGAGTAATGGGCACCAATTTTGTAGCATTCTTCGCCGCTTCATCCGCTTTTGTGTTTCCAAGTATTCCGCAGTGTCTAGGAACCCAACAGAATGTTACCCCCACACCCGTCAATTGAAGCCTGTGTACAGCACACAAAATGTTCCCAACTTAAGGGTTGACAGAGAAAACATCATGAAGAGCCTGAAGAGCACTTTTAGAATCCGAACACAAAAGATAATGGGAAGATCGAGATTGAATGATGGTCAAAGCTTTAAAAATAGCAAATAGTTATGCCGTGAAAACACTGCAAGCTGAAGGCAATCCATACGTGTAGGTAAGTCCAGACGCACAAAACGCACACCCAACGACATTGTCCAGTTTAGACCCATCCGTGAAAATAATCTCACTATACTGGTGGGATCTGTATATTACCAAAAACGCCTGGTGGTACACCACATTAGGAGTATTGCTTTTTATAAAACTGGACAATGAAAAATCGAAAATTGGCGTTTTTATTATCCATGGAGGTAGATAGCACATTGGTCGTTCAAAAGTAGTAGGAAGTTCTAACTCAAGGTTATTAATTATGCTCGACGTCCTAATACCGAACGGAGAGGTCGAACGGCGCGCATTATAATATGGTTCGTAGCTGTTATGAAACACTACATTACATGCAGGATGTTTAGGTTTGCTTCGAAGACCAGATATATAAGATATTTGTAGCATCTGATGTCGTCTTGAAAGAGCGGGTTCCCCAGCCTTGACAAGAAGACTAGAGATTGGTCTAGTTTTAAATGCACTAGTAGCAAGTCTAAGTCCTGAGTGGTGGACGGCATCGAGAGTTATCAGAACTGTAAGTCGTACGGATGAATAGGCTTGACAGCCATAATCAATGCGCGATAACGACCGCGCGATAAAAGCGAAGCATACTAGTTATGTCTTCTCCCCAATTCGTACCACTAAGGGCTCTTAACATATACAATTTCTTGTTGCATCTCACCTTCAAATCACGAACATGTGGGATCCACGAGGGTCTTTTATCAAATAAAAGGCCTAAAAATCAAACACTATTCGTGGTTTGAAGCTGAATCCCATCAAGATAAAGGATCGGCTCCTGGTGTTGCCTACGACGACTAAATGATACACATTGGGTCTTCGAAGCAGAGAATTTAAAACTTGTAGTTCTTGACCATTCCTTTAATCTGTTTATTGCTAACTCCAAAGATCTCTCCGCAGTTGCCATACTACAAGCAGGCACATATATACAAAAGTCATCTACAAAGAGTGAACAGTGTACCGGAGATCGTATACAATTCGTGATACTATTTATTGCAACGGCAAATAGCCTGACGCTCAGCCCGCTGCCCTGCGGTACCCCATTCTCCTGTTTATAACTGTTTGAATATGTACCTCCAAGACGAACGCGGAAAGATCCATTTGAATGAAAGTTAGCGATAAATGCTAGGATATTCCCTTTTATACCCCATGATTTTAAAGTGTTCAAAATTCCTCTTTTCCCTGCCATATTGTATACCTTCTCAAGGTCGAAGAAAACAGCAACGAGTGTTTGACGCAAGAGAGAGGCATCTTGAATAGCGGATTCTAACAACACCAATTAGTCAACGAATGATCGTCTTTGCCTGAAACCACACTGTTCGTTGCAAATCAGGTAATTGGTTTCTAGGTACCAGATAAGACGGCGCGGCGGTTGACCATCTTCTCCAGTAGTTTACACAAGACGCTTGTTAGACATATAGGCCTATAACTACTGGGATTGGTTTTGTCTTTACCTGGCTTCAAAAGAGGAATTACGGTCGGTTCTAACCATGCATCGGGGAAAGAGCGCTCCTCGAATTAACGAAGGTGGAAAAGTTTCGCCGACGATGGTAGATGTTTCAGCATGGAGTACACAATGGAATCAGGACCTGGTGCAGAATCCGTCGTTGACGCAAGAGCTGACTCCAATCCCCCTATAGAGAAAGGAGTGTTCAAAGGAGAGTCATTAGACAACCCAACAGTAAACGGTATTGCTTCTTCCTTCAGTTTATACATCTGGAATAATCTGTTATAGGCTGTAGTAGCAGAAACGTTAGGAAATGATGGTCCAAGTACATTAGCAATGTCATCACTGTTTGTGATAATTCTTCCATCCGGTTGCTTCAGCGGAATGGATGGCAACGGAATGGGAGTACCACAAACTGGTCTTAGTTTCCTCCACACTGAGGAGGGCTGAGTTGTTCGTCTAATTGTGTTAATGTACTGTTCCCAAGAGTTCTTTCTACTCAGCCTGAATATCCTCCGTGCTTTCGCACGGGGTATTTTATATTCCTAAAGGTTTCTATTTGTTGGGTGTCGCTTAAATCTCCTTAGCGCTCTTCGTCGTAAACGGGGAATTTCTGTGAATTCATCGTTCCACCACGGCACAGGCGGTCGGCGTGAATGCGCAGAGGTTTTTGGAATGATCTCAACAGCGGCATTTAAAATAGCTTTTGAAAAATTGTCAATTGTTTCATCAATGGGTGTCATATAATCCATGTCAAGTGATACAAGATAATTTGAGTAGAAGTCCTAGTTGGCTTATCGCAAATTCCAACGGGAATTTCGAGCATAACATGGTTGGGAGTCACATAAATTGATCTTAATAGGCATATGGTCGCTTCCATACAAATCATTGCGTACCGACCATGTGCATCTATTAGCTAATTGAGGTCTGCAGATCGATAGGTCAACAGCTGTCCATCCACCAGTAGATGCTGCTAATTGAGTAGGCGAACCGTCATTTAGCACACATAAGTCCAGTTCCGTTCTTACACTCTCCACAATTTCACCTCGAGAGTTGCTAGTCGGAGATCCCCAGGCCAAATGGTGGCTTTAAAATCTGCTACTAATAAGAACGAATTTGGTAACTGGCTTATCAAATTCACTATTCACTGTGTTGCAGATTTTCTTGTGGTGGCAAGTAGACACAACACACAGTGATTGTATACTAGCTGTTTGAACGGCTACTGCTTGCAAAGGGGTTATTACGTTTAGAGGAACAGCATCGATAGAGTCACGGGCTAGGATGCCTACGCCACCTCTAGCTCGGTCTTCTGTAACGAAGTCTGATCTGAAAACTGAATACTCCCTTAAATGAAAATTATGCGATTCGTGGAGATGCGTCTCCTGTAGACATATACATATCGGATACACATCTCGCACGAGTACTTTAAGATCTTCTATGTGACTCCTAACACCGTTGATGTTCCATTGTATCACTGACTTGCTAATTGCAGACATTTATCAACTTAACAGTGGATTTATCTGACACCCATTAATGCTCTCTCCTTTCTTGCCTGGGACGTTTTTAGACGTCTCAGGCTTACATTTCTCAGATTCCATATCCACCCGTACAGGGATGGAATCTGAGGAAATTTGGGATTTAGGAGGGGTGGTTTTTACATTCCCTCCTTTGTTAGCATTTTTATTTACACCCGGTAACAACGGTGGCGATGTGGTCTGACGTAACCCTTGTCTACGTGGTTTGGTCTTTTCCAACGTCTTCTACACAAAAGGTTTATTACCCGTTGACTACACAGAAACACAAGTCTCACTTAATGATTTATTTCGTGCTCCAATCAGTGGAAGTGATTGGTACAAGAGGTAAATCACTATCCGTCGCTGCAGGTTGTACTAAATTCAAAGTAGGACCATTCGTGACCAAGGACAAAAGGCGAGAAACTTGTTCTGTTAGAACTTCAATTTTTTCCGACAGCTCGGCAAAGTTGGTACAAGACGATTTGGAAGCGGTAAGAGTAGCGGGAGAAGTCTTACTGTCTGCCTTTGGCTGAATAGATCTGTAGTTTTTTTTGTCTTCTGGAAACGACAGCTTGTCTTTTGCCATGATGCCTAGGATAGCTTTTTCTTCCTTAAAAGTAGGACAGTTGTAGGATCGCTCTGGGTGGTCACCACCACAGTTGGCGCATTTCGGAGAATTAACACATTTCTTATCATCATGGACTTCAACGCTACATAAACCGCATACGTTTTGCTTCGAACAGGTAGAGCTGATATGCCCAAAACGCTGACACTTGAAGCAGCGCCTAGGGTTAGCCACGTATGGTCTCACTGAAATTCTTTGGTAACCTGCATGTAAGTATTCGGGTATTTCCGGCTTTCCAAAGTTTACGATAAAAGATGCTGTTGCTACTTTTTCTCCTTTGTCCATTTTCATTATAGGGGCAATGTCCGTAACTGACTGAGAAGACAGTTCGGACTTAATTTCATCGATTGGAAGGTACATCAAATCCCTACATGTGATGACCCCCTTTGAGTAATTCAAGGATCTGTGGGGAACCAAAGATACCATGACCTGGTCAAAGAAAGAAGTCATTTTTGATAGAGAACGAGTGTGGAAGTCGCAACTAACAGTGTTCCGTTTCTAAGTTTCATAATAAAGGCTACTGGACCTCCAGCACAGGCAGTAATAGCCTTGTTAATTATGAAAGGAGAAACTTTGGAAAGATCTTACCCTTCTTCGGAACTAGAAACAACTAAATACTTTGCTGATGGCAATGTCTTTGACGTCTCCACCATCAACTTATTACTCAAATCCTTTTTTTTATGATCGACAGGAGAATCCTGGCGTGTCCTCTTCAGACTAGTCATATTTGACGGGGTTTTTGAATCCATAAATGTTTTAAGCCAGCCATCGTGTCAAGCGTTACGGGCGAGACTATAGGAACGGGTAAACCCTTGGATCACATTACGATCATCTCCAACCCTCAGAACTCTGAGGCCTATAGCTTTTCTCCTTAGCTCGACTGGATGGGCATCAGTCGAGAACTCGTAATACTGTGCGCAGGCTCCGACACCCATGCACCGCGGACACTCCCTGACCAAGGACCGAAGCGGCTGGTAGACCAGAAACCGCGCCTACGTCTTTGCCAGAGCAAACTCACATCAGCGTCCCAGACCAGAGTTTGTCAAGCTCTGGACTTTTCAGCACTCCCAACGCGCAACGGTTCTGACCAGTCAAGACCCTAAGAGAAGATGTAAGATGTGTAGAGATTGTTTTGATGTGTGTGTGTATGCTTTGTGAGTGGTGTAGTGTTAGGCTATGGTACCGCAACGAACGCCAAACCCCTCATAGGTGCGGCTAGTCCGCACCCCCGTGCAAAGGGTGAATAAATACGTAATACCATATATATAAATATATATATATTTATATATATATATATATATATATATATATATTTATATATATATATATATATATATATATATATATATATATATAAGTTGATAGATTGATATATAAATATAGCGATTGTAGTTTCACTGCAACCAACTACTGTGATTTTGATCGTCTACGAAGAACATTAAAAAGGCAGTGATTAAAACACCTCAGTTATAGACAACAGGTAGCATCACAGAGGAAAGGACCTTATCTGAAGATGGAAGAGCCCTGGCCATGTCACCGTTAGCGATTCGGAGCTGAAATGGTCTCAACTTTGGAAAGGGAGGGGTAGTAGTGTAGCGGTGATTTGGAGAAAGTTATTTAAGTTACCTGATGTAAAATATCTTAGGCTTAGTATCAATAATGGCAAAACGTAAATGTAAATATTGTAATGGGATTTGTGTATGTGAATCGTGTCCCACTCGAGGTGCTTGTATATATATCTTGATGTTAAATTAGCACAGAACTTTTAGGTTTGATGTTATGTTTATGTAGTTGTTGTTTGTGGCGTTAACATTAATTTCTTTATACGTTTGTTTCTATAAAATTCTCTTTTAATTTAGCAATCCTTTGGTTGAGAATCGTTTATACGTTTTGTGAGAACAAATAAAGTCATGGAAATCGTATCTACCTATATCAAGGTTTACTTTAGTAGCCATAGCGGAAGACATATTCCATTCTTTTCCATAAGCAGAGCGACTAAACGACCACTATATTACTCGTTCGTCAGGCTTGCACTTTAATAAGATGGGGGTAGAATTTAATTTAGAAATACCTGCGGTATCGGCGCCCATTTGAAGCGTCCCGAGCTGTCGCTCTTGTCGATTTGTTGTACGATATTTCAGTGAAATATGATGTTGCAGATATATCATAATGTGTGCATCTTAAGGGTTGATGTATTCTCTAATATTCATAAGGCACTGATTTATTATGTTTATCAGGAATTATTGAAGTAAAACACTTTGAACAGAGTTAACTTCGGTTCTACAGAGCCAACATTTGCTTCACATCAATGATGTGTTTTATATTATTTTACAATAATCTTTAATTACATTTCAGCATAAATAAGAAATTAATACCTTTAAAAAATGGTTTTGTTACGATAAAGATAAATATATGTTTACGTAAAAATAGTTCTTTCTAAACAGAGATACTGAATTCGCCGACATCCTTTATCCGCTTATAAGTGTTAAAGCTCCTGTGTTAATACTTTTATTTGGATTTATTTTTGTTTTTATGTAATTGAAGATATTGAAGGACGTAAAATTATCGACCCGCTCTATGGCTCATGCTTCACGTTAATAAGATGAGGGTAGAATTTAATTTAGAAATGCCTGCGTTATCGGCGCCCATCTCGAGCTCGTCTTGTCGATGTGTTGTGGGATATTTCAGTGAAATATGTTGGTGCAGATATATTATAATGTGCGTATCTCGAGGCTTGATGTATTCTCTAATATTCATAAGGCACTGATTTATTATGGTAAAAGATTGCGTCGTTGGATTTGTGCAACAAATGTCTGTTTACGGAGACATTGCCAACTACACTGTTTAGAATTAAACTTTATTATTTCATATTCTTAAATATTGTAAAAACAACAACAAAATCTGAACAGTAAATAAAACCCTAAACTTTAAAATCAGCCATGTAAAAAATAAAATGAGTGTAAGTTTATGGTAAAGGAATAATATAAAGTAATCAGCTGATTTTGCAAGGATCTGTAGCCTACCCTACATTAGTTGCTACGTATAGCACTCCAATTAATTGCTACGCTCATAAAACCCTCAACATAACATATACCTATATCTGAGAACTTTGTAAGTAGTTTTGATCCCTCAAGAAGTCTTCCTTACATACCTCATCCAGTGTCGCCCTTATTTAACGGGTTTTGCCCAGGCTTCTCAAAAGTTACATCTACCTTCGGCTAGCTATCCATATTTTGTAGGAATAATGGACTAGCATTACAAAATCCTTAAACACTTTAGGTCTGTAATAACATATCATACAGATAATTTCTCAGATGAATGTGCGAATAATTTGTAAATTGTATGACTCGATTTTAATAATAGAAAATTATTTTACGTTATGTGTGTGTGGGTGTGTATGTGTATGTTCGTGTGAGTGTATGTTCGCGCTCGCGCCCGCGCGCGTGTGTGTGTGTGTGTGTGTGTGTGTGTGTGTGTGTGTGTGTGTGTTGTGTGTGTGTGTGTTGTGTGTGTGTGTGTGTGTTGTGTGTGTGTGTGTGTGTGTTGTGTGTGTGTGTGTGTATGTGTGTGTGTGTGTGTGTGTGTGTGTGTGTGTGTGTGTGTGTGTGTGTGTGTGTGTGTGTGTGTGTGTGTGTGTGTGTGTGTGTGTGTGTGTGTGTGTGTGTGTGTGTGTGTGTGTGTGTGTGTGTGTGTGTGTGTGTGTGTGTGTGTGTGTGTGTGTGTGTGTGTGTGTGTGTGACGGAGGGAGGGTGTTAATATAGTACGTAATGAAAGTGTAAATGAAGGTATTTTATTAAATCTAGACTGTGTTTTGTAAAGTGGATAGAATTAATTTTCTAATTAAAGTACTTTTTGTCATCCTCAGTGGATAATGACGAGTGAAGGACTAGAGCAAACTGTAAAGAACACTCTTAGTGACTCATAGAAAGATAATTAAAGACAAAAGTTTTAACGAAGTATGGTTTTCCTTCCATTCTCGCAATGACTCGAACAATTTACCATCTTTATACACCTAATATCTAGGTTTATTAGACAACCAAATTGTCTAGTGAAATATATATATATATATATATATATATATATATATATATATATATATATATATATATATCTGCCCGTAATATAAAATTTAATTTTCTACGACTAATATCTAATTCTCTTCACTCAAGTTAAACTGTTGTAAATAGTTGTGGTTGTTAAAACCTTGTATTTTCGTGTTAACAATTTATTGCCGCAATTATCCGAGCATTTGCCTACGTTCCGCCTTTATAAAGTTCCTTCGCGTATCCTTCTCTATAAATACTAACCCTTATCGCCTTTTTGAAATAAAACTTGGTGTGTACATTCAAACTATATCTAACTAAGCCAGTAAAGTATCGATTATTGTCCTTTGTGTATGCCTTGATATCGTAGTGCACATATATCTGTCCCTTCTAGCATTGAAACCGAACCGCAGCGGGGCTGGAGAAAGTCACGCAATGCATCACCTCTTTAACGACTGTGCTTACGTACATTGGTAATTCTCCTTTTACGATCCTGACTCTTCCAACTTCCAACTGAGCATTTAAGTATGTTTTGTTTGCTGTTATCCGATGTAATACGTCTGTACTTGAACCTGAAGGTTATTCATGAAAATATGACAATTAAAAAATTCGGCCATTCTAAGGAACACAAATGCAATAGTAGAGAGGGTTTAAGTTATACAACCTTTCTCTTTACGTCATATAATCATGTTTCTGCAGACAAATTTACCTTCCATTTTATTTGGGTTTACATCTTATAAAATAATGTGTTGGTCTAAGTTGTACTATTTATTTTTGAAATTTCGATCGAAAATAAGTTAATACGGCAATACTAGGTTTATATTGTATAAATTTAAAACTGTATAATTCTGAATTTTAGGAATTTAATTTTTTTGTGTTTCATGGGTTTAGTCTTTATCTTTAGTGTTTATTAGGGACTAGTTTTTATTAATCTGTTTCTTACGGTCATTCCTTATATTATCTGCTCTCTCTCTCTCTCTCTCTCTCTCTCTCTCTCTCTCTCTCTCTCTCTCTCTCTCTCTCTCTCTCTCTCTCTCCTACTTCACTGTCTTTCTCTTTTTTAAAGATCTATCCTTGAATAATTTTCTCCCTCTACATCCCATTTGCTCATATCTCTGTTTCTTACTTTCTATCCCCATATATGTCTTTTTCTTATTCTCACGGTGTTTCCTCGAATCATCTGCTTTCTCTCCAACATGTCTGTCACTCAGTTTCTTGCCGTGTTACCTTGTATCAACTGCTTTTTCTCCCCCATCTCTATCCCTCTCTGTTTCTTTCTGCCTTAACCTCCAGTACCTGATTTTTCCTCCCCATTCTTGTCTTTATCTCACTGACTATCACGGTCTATCCTCGTATCACCTGCTTCCTACCATGACTGTAGCTCTGTTTCTTGCGTTGTTACCTTGTGTCGGTTGCTTTCTTTCCCCCATCTCTGTCTTACTCCGTTTCTCCCATGTTGCCTTGTATTACCTGCTTTCTCTCCCCCACCTCTGTCTCTCTCTGTTTCTTGCAATGCTGCCTTTTATCGCCTGATTTTTCTTCCCCCTCTGTCTCTTTTTTTATTCTCATGTTACCATATATCGCCTGCTTTTTCTTGCCCACGTCTTTCTCTCTGTTTATTAACATGCTACGTTTTAATACCTGCTTCCTCTCCCTCTCTGTCTCTCTATGTTTCTTCCCGTGTTTCCTTGTATCGCCTGATTTCTCCCCCCCCTTCGGTCTCTCTCTCTCTCTCTCTCTCTGTACCTAGTATCACCTGCATTCTCTCCCCCTTTTCTGTCTCTCTCTGTTTTTTGCCGTGTTACTTTGTATCGCCTGCTATCTCTACCCAACCTGTTTCTCCCTCTGTTTCTTCCCATTTTACCTCGTATTATCTGCTTTCTCTCGAATGTGTTAGCAGGTAGATTTACAATCGGGCAGTGCACTTAACGAAAAGAAGCATTTACAGGTCCCTCACACAAATAATGTATATTGGTAAATACACAGCTTAAAAGACTTTGTATTAATCGTAATAGTCGTGAGGCTGACCGAGAAAAGTAAAAACTTTAATAAAAAACATAGTTGATACGTTTATAATAACAATTATAGATATCATAATGAACAATACAGAAATTATTAAAAACTAAGAGTAACATAAACGCATGTTGTACAGAAGCTTACGATTATAGATATTCAAATACGAGATTTTTCTAAATAGAACGAGAACTGTTTTACATAACCTCCAATTGAAGACGAATACAGAATTACCGAACTACACTGTAAAAGTGGTCTGTGTGTTTCAAAAGTCTTCTGGAAAGTTCTAAAATCTGACACTTTAAAGCAAACAATTTAAAAGCCAGCCGACGGACCTGAATCGTTTCCATTATAACAAGTATTATAATGAAAGTAAAATTGTTCCTCGTACTCACTGTTGATGTGAATAAAATATCTATCAATGTTTGGTTAAGAGTTTTGGAGAGTGATGTGTAATAATTTAAGATTTCCTTTCTTGTAACCGAAACCAGTTTCTTAAAAAATTCAACTCTGGAAAATTTAATAATGAAGGAAAAAGGTACTAGAGTTACTATTGAAAGAAAAGTAAGGTATAACGGTATATAATGCTTCAAGTGTACAGGGTCGTACATCTTAGACAGACTAAGGTTCCTGTGTTTTATAATTTTAAAACTAAGGGAAGAATATGACATTAAGGTACTGGGACGGGACGAAACATGACTCAGGTAACAAAGTTATACCTGGGGTATATGTGGGTAAGGTCTTTACACCGATAGCAGAAACATAGTGGTAATGTTACCGATCAATTCAAACTATTAGTAACATCTTTAATGGACAAATATTTGTAATAAAACCCTCGGAGCTGACTACTTGTTGAACATGATATCACTGATCTGGATTTCATTTTAGTTTAAAGTAATGCGTTTATTTAAGTTATATAAACATTTTATGTGAACATTTCATAATTGAATGCGTGCTAGGAAAATTCCTGCTTACGCAGCTTTAGTATTATATAGGTGTGAGAACAGAGCCCCGGCAGTGTGTAAGTCGCCTCTGTATCGCACAGACGTTTTCCACTCCGATTGAGTGCATATCAATTGTATTGTTTTATTAAGTAAAATTTATGTAACAGTTTTCTAAATTAATTGTTTATTAAATTCAAAGGTTTGTTAAAAATAAAAATCATTTTTAAAAACCTTTCTTGCTTAATATAAAACGTAACTGGCGCAGTCGGTAGGACATCTCGGGAAAATTAATGAACATAATTTTTTTTCGATTTCAATCGATTAACCGAGATACTGCAAAAACGCGATTCGTTACAGAGCGCATATCTGTAACGACATCAAGAAAACGGTAGGACACCTCAAGGAAGTTAGCGAATATAACGTCCGTCGGTTTTAACCGTTAATTGAGGAAACTTTAAGTAGAGTGAATATCTACAACCACTTAATAGAGCGCATATCTATTAAGAACACGCGCGAATATCGTGTAAGTGAAAAGTGAAAGTTGTTCAAATGAGCAAAGTATTTTGGATCAACTTGTAAGTAGATCTTAAGATATAGAATTAAGAAAAAGTAGAGTAAATACTTTTTAATTTTATATAATTGATTTTTAATTTTATTATTTTAAAGAAAATAATATTTTAAAATGGCAACGCCAACATTAAAGAAGGAATATCTAGATATGATTCCTGAGTATAGTGGAGAGCCCACTATGCTCCACAGATTTATTTCTATATGTGACAAAGTAGTAAATAAGTTTTATGTAAGCGAAAATCCAGAGGATTTTCAAAATGAATATTTATTTTCTTCTATACTAGCTAAACTAAAAGGCCAAGCATTGGAAATGGTTGTAAACTCAAATTCATATAATTGGTATGAGGTTAAAAAAGTATTATTAACCAGCTATTCAGACAAAAGAGATTGTTTTACCTTAAATTTAGAAATGGCTGAGTTAAAACAAGAGAATAACGAATCACCTTTTAAATTTTATGAAAGAATTCAAAAACTATTAAATTTACAGATTTCATTTTTTGTTAATAAAGAGCCACAAAGACAATTGGCCAAAGATGTTTTAATAGAATATGTACAGAAATTAGGGTTAAGAGTTCTCCTTAGAGGTTTACATGAACCTGTAGGATCGCTAATGCGAACCAAAAATCCAGATTCTCTTAGCGAAGCACTTAATATGCTTACTAACGATTTTCAATTTAAAAATAACAAATTATTTCAAAATGTTAAACAGAACATTCCACCTAGGGCCCCACAATACCCGCCTATTCGCAAACCCCTTCCTAACAAGCAAACCTTCCAAAATTATAGGCCCAACTACCAAAATAATCCTAACCAATTTACTAAACCTAACTCATACGTACAGCAAAATCAACAACCGAGACAGTCTAACAATTACACACCATTAAAAGTTCATCAAAAATTTGAACCAGAACCAATGAGCATTTCCACACGTCAAACAGGGAACACAATTAGACAAAATAGACTTTATCAGATGACAGGGAAACCAATAGAGGAGGAAAATTACGATCAAACTATGAATCGATTGACTGAACAAATGACTAACTCTTATCTGACCGAACAAACAGATTATGAACCGCAAGAGGACCCTGACAGCTACATAGACTTTGATGATTCCCCGCAAGAGGAAAACGCATGCGGATTCACTCAAGAGGACAATCATACCCAAAATCATTTTTTAGGACTAACCACATTAAAAAGACGTTTTCCATAATGCATATAGAAGACGACACAAACGAACTACCGTACATCCACGATCCCAAGACCAATTTAAAGATGCTGATTGACACTGGAAGTACGAGATCATTTATTAAAAAATCAATAGCTTTCCAATTTTTCAAAAACACTCTTAAACAAGAGCCATTTGAAGTGAGTACAGCTCATGGAGTATCAAAAGAAAAATACAGTTGTACGCTACCACTTTTAGGAAAAGAAACAACCAAATTCTATTTATTTGATTTCCATAAAGATTTTGACTTACTCCTTGGATTAGATAACATAAAAGAATTAAAAATTAATTTAAATTTTGTGAATGATAAATTAATATTTCGCAATAAGCAAATGCAGATTAAATATTTTAACACAGAAGGACAAAATAATAATAATAATAATAATAATAATAATAATAATAAATGTCAGGAACAGAAAGCAAAAAAGGGAACAAGTTATGTTATACAAGCCCGCGCTAGCCAAACGATTAAATTTAGAATACAAAATATTCAAGATGGAGAAGGACTCATACCATACAAAAACTTAAATGGATTAGAAATTCCGCAGTGTATAGTCTCAGTACACAAGGGAGAAGCCTACTGCCCTATAATAAACAACACAGAAGTAAATGTAGAATTAACAGTAAATGAACCAATAGAATTAAAATCTTTAGAAGAATACAATATCCTTAGACCTGATGCAATGCAAATGAACGCTAATTTCAATTTATTAGATTATAAACAAAAAAATTCGAGAAGAAAAAATTTAGATTTATCAAAATTTAGAATGGAACATATGAACTCGGAAGAAAAATCCGCTATAACAAGTTTAATAAAAGATTATGCAGATTTATTCCATATTGAGGGAAACGATTTAACTTTTACCAACCAAATAAAACATGTCATTAGGACTACTGATGAAATTCCCGTATACTCCAGAAATTATAGATATCCAGAGATTTACAAGAACGAAATTATTAAACAAACTGAGGACATGCTTGAACAAGGAATTATTAGACCTTCAAATTCTCCATGGAACTCTCCTGTCTGGATTGTACCCAAAAAACAAGACGCTTCTGGCAAAAGAAAATTTCGATTAGTAATAGATTTTAGAGGATTAAACAAGAAAACAATTGACGATAAATTTCCCTTGCCAAACATTACCGACATATTAGATAAATTAGGACGATCTCAGTATTTTACAACTTTAGATTTAGCCTCAGGATTTCACCAAGTAGAAATGGATAAAAATAGCATAGAAAAAACAGCGTTTTCAACAGAAACGGGACACTACGAATTTTTAAGAATGCCCTTTGGACTAAAGAATAGCCCCCCTACATTTCAAAGAATTATGAATAATATTCTGAGAGGCATCCAAAATGAAACATGTTTAGTTTATTTAGACGACATTATAATTTACTCCACTAGCCTCCAAGAACATATACAAAGACTTAAAGAAGTATTCGACAGATTACGCAAAGCCAACTTTAAAGTACAGCTGGATAAAACAGAATTTTTAAGAAAAGAAGTAGCGTATCTAGGGCATGTTGTTACACCGGAAGGCGTAAAACCTAACCCAGCAAAGATTTTGGCAATCAAAAACTATCCAATACCCAAAACCACCAAACAAATTAAAGGATTTTTAGGACTAATAGGCTATTATCGAAAATTTATTAAAAACTTCGCCAAGATAACAAAACCGTTTACTAACTGTTTAAAGAAAAATGCAAAAATAAATATAGAAAATCCAGACTTTATAGAATGTTTTGAAACATGTAAAAATATACTGACTAATGAGCCCCTTCTACAATACCCAGATTTTGAAAAGGAGTTTACTCTAACGACAGACGCGAGTAATTTTGCACTAGGAGCAATTTTAAGCCAGGACAAAAATGGAAAAGACCTTCCTATAGCGTATGCCAGCAGAACTTTAAACGACAGCGAAACTAATTACTCCGCGATTGAAAAAGAGTTATTAGCGATCGTATGGGCTACCAAACACTTCAGGCCTTATTTATTTGGAAGAAAATTTAAAATTTATACAGACCATAAACCTTTACAATGGTTATTTTCAGTTAAAGAACCAAATTCCAAGCTTTTAAGATGGAGATTAAAATTAGAAGAATATGATTATGACATAAGATACAAAAAAGGCAAATTAAACCAAAATGCCGATGCTTTATCTAGAATACTATTGAACGTTACTGATAAAAGGTCAACAAACACCCAACACACTGTAGAACCAGACCTTGAATTATCTCCAGCGAACTTACTGAGTCGTTACTTCCCGGAATTGAATGAAGATAATGAGTCTATGGTCGTACAACTCGACGCAACAGATAATGCCAACTTAGAGTACGATCAAGAAAGTGACAGTCAAACCGTGCATTCCAACTTCGAAGGGAACACCCAAATTGAAATACCAATTTCCGACGAGCCTGTAAACTTTGGGAAAAATCAAGTATTTTTATCATTAGTGAAATATGAGCCGAAGAAAGTAAAGTTATAAAACTATTTGGAACTTCAAGAACCCGTTTAATAGTCGAAATATCAGAAAATAATTTTAAAGAGGACATAGTTAATTTTGTAAAATCATATTTGGTACCAAAAATAAAATATAATCTATATTTTGAAGACGATTTTTATGAGAGATTTGCATCATGCATAGCCAAAAATTTCAAACAAACTGAACTAAATTTAGTTAAGTGTAATAAAAAACTCTTAGACCTAACTTCGGAAGAAGATACCCTAGAAACAATAAGTAATTATCATGTTAGCAAAACCAATCACCGAGGGATACAGGAAACATACGAACAAATTAAGCAAAGATATTATTGGCCTAATTTAAAATCACTAATCCAAAATTTCATAAATCAGTGTGACATATGTCAAAGAACCAAATATGACAGAATTCCCTTACAACTAGAGATGAACTTGACACCTACAGCTGCAAGGCCTTTCCAGATAATTCACATCGACACTATCTCTTTAGAAAAGAATGCGTTTATCAGCATTGTCGACAGTTTCATAAAGTATGCTCAAGCTTATCGCTTGGGAAGCTCTCAAGCTACAGAGATTGCAGACAAGTTATTAGATTACTTTGCGCAGTTCTGCTTACCAACAGTTATTATCTCAGACAATGGAACGGAGTTTAATAACAGAATTGTGAAGGAGATATTAGACCTGCATAAAATCAAAATCCATTTTATCAGTACACAAAACCCCCAATCAAACGGATTATGTGAAAGATTTCATTCCACCTTAATAGAACACGTAAGGCTGTTAAATAATCAAATCGAATTTAAAAAAGACAGTATAATTAAGAAAGTCAAATATGCTATAATAGCCTATAACAATAGCATACATTCGGTCACAAAATTAACGCCGTGCGAAGTCTTATTTGGACACATAAATTCAAACTCTTTATTAGATATAGATTTAGAAAAACAAATTGTAAATGACTACGTTTTAAACCATAAGGAAAAAACAAAAATACTTTACGAAAACATTAGGGATAGCAATCAAAGAATTAAAGAAAAAGTTTTAGAAAAAAGGAATGTAAACAAGGAACCACTTCCAGAAATACCATCTGAAGTTTATATAAAATCAGTTCAGAAGCAAAGCAAAACTAAAAACAGATATAGCAAAGAAGAAATAGCTTCGATAGATAAAGAAAGAAAAACTGGAAAAATAAAGCCTAGACATCATAACACAAAAGACAAAATACATCTGTCGAAAATTAAAAGGCCTAAGAAGATAAAAAATGTATTTAATGACCAAAATCCTTCTTGTTCATATTCAATCAAATTAAAATCCCTACCATACCTTTGTCCACTAGTTCTATGCAAGAAACTTTATTAAACTTTTAAACAACATTGTTTTTAATTGTATGTGTTACAAACTTTTGTAATTAATTAAATGATATGTAACTAATTATGGTAATAAATATTGTTAATTATTTGAAATATGTTAATCACAAAAAGAAATGTAATTGAAGAAAATTAGAAACTATACTCTTAAAGAGATGACAAAACAAAAAGAATTCTTATAAACTGACTAGAATCCTTATCAAAGCTATAACAGGCAATTTGAATGTAAATGATGGTAAAATTATGAAAAATCATATAAAACTTTATTGTAATCAATGTAAATTTTGTAGAACAAAAATTAGATTCTGATAACAATTGTATATGTTATAAACATTTTGTATCTATCCTATGATAGAAAAGACTCATTATAAATTGTATTAATCAATTCCAAATACTTTTGCTCAGTTGAATTATAATGAACAGAAAATTAGACTGTAAAATGCCCATCATCAAAAACAATAACGCCTACAAACTACGAGGATACTGCGTTGGAAATCGCAGACAACCCATTTAACTGGATCTTGGAAATCAACCTTTGCCTGGTGACTTTCTCCAGTGAAGAGGACTTCAACCCATGCCGAAAATTGCCCTTTACGGAGGCCTATTCAGCAGCTTATATACTTCGCCCTCATCAAGAAGATGAAGAGGACCTCAACCGATGCCGAAACTTCGCCAACCCCCGAAGTTTTCTTTAGGGATGGAGGAGTTATATAAACATTTTATGTGAACATTTCATAATTAAATGCGTGCTAGGAAAATTCCTGCTTACGCAGCTTTAGTATTATATAGGTGTGAGAACAGAGCCCCGGCAGTGTGTAAGTCGCCTCTGTATCGCACAGACGTTTTCCACTCCGATTGAGTGCATATCAATTGTATTGTTTTATTAAGTAAAATTTATGTAACAGTTTTCTAAATTAATTGTTTATTAAATTCAAAGGTTTGTTAAAAATAAAAATCATTTTTAAAAACCTTTCTTGCTTAATATAAAACGTAACTTTTATATATATTTGTAAGACAATGTGATTATTCAGGTAACGGTTCTGCAAACAACTTCAATTACGTATCCTTGTTGATATTGTTTTGTTTTTTTAGTTATTTGTTTTTTTTTACTAAAACCGTGTCAACCGAGCTAATTAAAAGTTGGGAGCTTTGCAGCCTTGTGTAGTAATGACGAAGCCCTGCAGCGGAGTAAGCACCAAAGCTCCCTCCCAGAGCGTATTTACAGGACCATAAAGTTGCATAATGATTTAGAACCTTAGACCTGCAAAATAGGAATAATATTTAGAAAGTGAAAAACAAGACAAAAAGAAATTTTATTTAAAATTTTTATAATTAACAAATAAAAAATACTCTCCTTACAAGAATACAAAAGTATAACTATATATTATTAAATACAATATTATTATTTTTGTACCTATTTCTAAGATGTTCGAAGTAAATATTAGTGCTGTTATCAGCCATTGATATCAACAGTCAAGTATAATGTTTTTGGAACGGCTGATAATTTTTATTATAATGATAACATTAAAATATTAACATACGTAGTACTAACTGAATTATTAGTATGTCCTTTATTGATGGTGTAGTATATATTAAAGCTACATAATAATTATATTTGTATATAAGTATATTCTAAAACGATTTTCCATATTATATTATCACTAACAGAAGATGTTTTGTACACAAATAAAGAATAAACTGTATGTTTATGTACCCACAGCAGAATCAAACTGAAAACACTGCGCTATATAGGCAATTTAAGATCATTCGTAAATTGTTGCCAAATGAAGCTGAAGTGCCTTACATCAACGGGTCTGAAATGTTTAGTTCATGGAAGCTGAGATAGCGTAAAGTACGTAATAGAGAGCCATAGAACTAAAGAGACGTTGTCACAGCGTAGATCATGTTGATTAATTCAGACGTTCGATGGCATACATAACAAGACAACAATTGAACAAGAGAATCCCCAAAACTACATTTTTACCAAATATTTGAGAGCGTGTTTTACGCTATTTTCTTCAACTAAATGAGAATTTCGCTGCCGAATTTCAAGGTGTCATTATAAAACGATTAGCAAAGGCGTTAAATAGCACACACAGCAATGTGTTTCTGTTTGAATCTGTAGTGTGTTTATACTTGTTCGCCTAAAATTACCACTCTGTATTCTAAATTGCTTTTTAACTTAATCTAATGTATATATTGATTTAAATATTAATTTTGAATTTAAAAATAAGTATTATATACATACTTGTGTTTGTATAAAGCATAAACTATACATCCTGTATTGTACCGTTTAATGCTATACCCTTAGATAAGGCCCGTTAGCATCAGGAAACATGTTGACCCGAGGAAAACCAATTACAACGCCTGACCGTTTCCTTGCATAGCGTCCTATCCGTCGCCTACGCTCTTATAGATATCCGTGCTAAGGAAAATGTTCGCTTGACTAAAGATTTGGGCGGATAATTTGATTTCACCTTGTTAAGACGAAGAAAGGAAGAATATTCGCTCCTGAACAAAGCAATATTTTACCAATGACTTATAGGAATTATGTGTATTTATCATAATTTGAGGAGATATGTACTTAAAAATGGGTATAAATTTCAAGACATTATTAGGAATTTTATTAAATTATTCTCGAAACCTTGTAATGGGGTTGTGCCGTTGGAGGATTCAAAAATTGGAACCATAATTTAATTATATTATAATATATATATATATATAATTCAATTACAATTATATAACTAGTTAAAATTACATTAAATTGACTGTAGTAAAATATTTATTATTTAATAAAAAAATGTTGATAAAAACATAATAATGTTCATTAAACAAAAGTGATATAACATCATTACTTGAATGGAATCATATGTTATCATATAATTCAGGCTTAATTTAAGTGGCCGTTGAAATTATTTATCCCAATGTAAAAAGTCATAAGAAGTATTTACTGCAATACACCTATCACTTTACTCCTAATTATTGCATAAATCCTTAGATGAATACTTTTAATCATCTACATTTAGTTTTTGTGGTTCAGCACATAGCCTCTATGTGCTTTTTGTATTGCAACTACTTCATATGTACCTACAATACCTCTGTGTTTTATTTGGTCTTGTTATTATAAACAATTATGAAGGTAGTTTGCAATTTATAGAAACTGAATTTTAAACAGCTGACCGCCCACATGATCCTGTAGAGAAGTTGGAGAATGATCATAAAAACCTTACAAATTATCGAGCTACAGTTTATTGTACGTAAAAAATGCACATTTAACACATTTTAAATTAATTACCAAGTTTTAAAAATAACTTAACGTTCACCATTGTGTCTATCCGGGGCAGGTTGCGTGAAACAATACATCGCTCCCCTTCTGCAATAAATCCTCGTCAGCCCTAATTAAAAAAATATTTTTTATTGTATCAAATAAAGTTGCACCACTTACTTGCGTTGTGTTTACAAACGACGGCAGACAAACGTGTAACATCCATCTGATGTGTCAGGAGAGATGTTTAGAAGCAGTGATTCGCTTTAGCGAAACTATTTGCGTCCAGCAAATAAACGCAGCCATCTTTGCAAAGATAATGCTTGTCTCTTTTAATAAATCCAATAGTTCAGTTTTTTTGTTATGGAGTGAGAAATGTTTACAGAAAATGTAATCGTTACGTTACGTGGAAGGTTTTCATTGCATGCGTAAATACAGTTGCTTTAAAAGCGTTAATGGGTAAAACCGATAAATATATTACAAAAAATGTCGCACACGAAGAGATTAAACTTGAAAATACTCAAAAAATAATACATTTTACAAACATTTATCACAAATATTCTATACCCTCTCCATTAGTTGCGTGAATGCCGTCTGGTCGATAATTGTATCGTCCTAAACATTTATTCACAAGGTGTTATTCTACTATAGGGGCCATACTGGTTCTAGTCTATCAGTACGAGGAGATAAGGAGAGGATGAGCATAAAGGATAGGCAAAATTAAAGTCAAGAGACTCAAGAGGGCACCGATGCTGTGCCCCCATCTGAAGATGAGGCATGTTATTGCTCAGAGAACTACTTATAGCCGTGAGCCAATATCGGGCTGCTCCATCTTGTTTAAAGATGAAGCTGCCTTGGTCAACAGTAGGCTACGTTTGGGAGCTAACCAGTGCCGTAGCATGACAAGGTATGTTTGCATCGCATACTACGAAATACTACGGACGCCATACTACGAAATACTGACCACTGTAGGCCAGAGTTAGTTAAGACATCAAGTGAGGATTATCTCAAACTCTGGATTACGCGTATTTAGTTTGGAAGCCCTGAATAAAAAATATAAATTTTTTTAGATGAATATATTGTAAAACATTTCCAAAATCTCCTTTTTTAGGTCGTCTGGCTTTGTCGCTTCTGCTTGTTTGCTTAGGCCTTGTTCAAAGCAGTTTTTTTCCAAAGCAAACGACCCAATCATAGTCGAATACTTAATTCGTTGTACGAATAACAATTTTTATTTGGTATTTTACATTTTAATTTATGAGTATAACTAAAAACCCTTTAATGGTTTTTTACAAATATCATAAGAATTATTTCATCAAGAAGTTTTCCTTTTTCATTTAATTATTAATTTCATAAAAACCGTCCTGAGACAAAAACTATAAGTATACAGAAAGTACAAGAATAAATATTACTGTCTTCAATCAAAGAAAGTCCGATTGTTTCATCTGTGCTCGGAAGGTCAACTGCTTTTTTTATTCCCCTCGATACCGACGTGACTCGGGATTCGCAGAAGGGTAGCTATTTTTTGTACGAAAAAGCTGCAGCGCCAGCTCCAGTGGAAACTAGTTTAGACCCATCGGTGTAAACGTGCAACCAGTCCGGTTCTGGATATAGACTATGTATTGCCTCAACTGTAGAAATTCTCATTTTTTCTGGGAGCACAAGCTGCTTGGGGATACCAAGGTTTAGTAGTGATAATCTTTAGTGAGAGTCGGGTCAGAATCAAGCTGTTGGAGGCTTTGAGCGGGATAGGGTTTGATTCACAGATTGTATACATTCTTCTTAGTTTTTTTGCACGTTGTAATGGGTTTAGCTGGGTTTTCAGTCTGTGCGACCTCTCAGTAATTAGTCCTGTATAGCTAAACCATCCTTCTGAAACGTTCCCAAAACTTGAGAGCTACAGACTTCATTTATCTGTTTCAAATTTTTTTGCCAGGATGCGATGATTTTAATATCAAGACAACTGCAACTTGTAATATATGCAGTCATATCATTCACACTGCATATAATTAGGAATTGATTATCTTCTGCTTCATTAATTTGTTGTGCACTAGCTTACCCGCCAAACTTCGAAACTTGAGTTAGCGTGTCTTTCCAAAATCCTGATTTTTAACAATAAAATCCATTGTTAAGTTCAATTTATGTTTGAACACGTGTAGTAATATCACGTCGATCTGGAGATGATTGTGTAGGTAACAAAAGTTCTGCAATTTTTGGCACATAGGATTGCAAGTGAATGTTATAACAGATATGGACGGCAAGTGCGCGAACTTATGTCATTGCATCTTTGGTTTATTCATGCACGTGCCGTAAGCTTCCCATGAAGGTAGACGGCAGAATGACCATTTCACCCAATTCGTTGCTATTCACGTAAATGATTATATTACTTTGAGCACAACTTGGCTTGATTTAATCAAACTTAAAAAAGTCGTTCTGTTTCGATTTTTGAAAACATATCGACAATATATCGAATGCTGAGCGTTGCCTAGCAAACGAAATATGATATGAATTCAATGAAATGTCAAACAAATGACGATGCACACAGAATACTGTGCTGAAAAATTGCTGAACCCGTTGGATGGCATAATTGTACAGAAATGGTTCGGGGCAGTGCCAGAAACCTTCTCAGGAATGTACTCAATTTTCATTTTATAAAAATGTTTAGCGTTTTTAAAATCCAATGATAATAAATCATAATTAAACAATAATATATATGTTTCCAAAAATAATGTCAGCTGTTTTAAATGTCTTTATAGTGAGGGGATACCATTAAAGTAAGCGGATATCAAAATGTAAAGAAAGTAAAGACAGTGGATACCATATAAAGTAGAGAATAATATTAAACTAAAGTAAGTGGATACCATTAAAGTAAAAAATGGATACCATTAGAGTAAAAGAATACTATTCAAATAAAATAAGAGAATGTCATCAACGTAATGAAAGCTGATACCATTAAAGTAAAAAGATGACATTAATGTAAGTAGATACCATTAAAGTAAGTGGATACCGTTAAAGTAAGTGGATACCGTTAAAGTAAAAAATGAATACCATTAGAGTAAAAGAATACTATTCAAATAAAATAAGAGAATGTAATCAAAGTAATGAAAGCTGATACCATTAAAGTAAAAAGATGACATTAATGTAAGTAGATACCATTAAAGTAAGTGGAAACCATTCAAGTAAAAGTATATCAAATAAGTAAGTGGCATCATTAAAGTAAGTGGATACCATTAAAGTAAAGGAAGTGAATACCATGAGAGTAAAATGATACTAATAAAGTAAAGTAAATGGATACCACTATAGTAAAGAAAGTGGATACCGTTAAAGTAAAAGGATGCTATTATTAGTCAGTGGATACCAATAAAGTAAAAGAATACCACTAAAGTTAGTTGATACTATTAAAATAGAGAAAGTAGATGCCATTAAAGTAAAAGGACACTATTAATGTAAAGTAAGTGCGTATCATTAATGTAAAAGGATAAGATTAAAGTAAGTGGATACCATTAAAGTAAAGGAAGTGAATACCATGAGAGTAAAATGATACTAATAAAGTAAAGTAAATGGATACCACTAAAGTAAAGAAAGTGGATACCGTTAAAGTAAAAGGATGCTATTATTAGTCAGTGCATACCAATAAAGTAAAAGAATACCACTAAAGTTAGTTGATACTATTAAAATAGAGAACGTAGATGCCATTAAAGTAAAAGGACACTATTAATGTAAAGTAAGTGCGTATCATTAATGTAAAAGGATAAGATTAAAGTAAGTGGATATCATTAAAGTAAAGGAAGTGAATACCATGAGAGTAAAATGATACTAATAAAGTAAAGTAAATGGATACCACTAAAGTAAAGAAAGTGGATACCGTTAAAGTAAAAGGATGCTATTATTAGTCAGTGGATACCAATAAAGTAAAAGAATACCACTAAAGTTAGTTGATACTATTAAAATAGAGAAAGTAGATGCCATTAAAGTAAAAGGACACTATTAATGTAAAGTAAGTGCGTATCATTAATGTAAAAGGATAAGATTAAAGTAAGTGGATACCATTAATGTAAAGAAAGTGCATACCAATAAAGTAAAAGAATACCACTAAAGTAAGTTGATACCATTAAAGTAGAAAATGTAGATGCCTTTAAAGTAAAAGGATATTATAATGTAAAGTAAGTGCGTATCGTTAATGTAAAATGATAAGATTAAAGTAAATAGGATGCTATTATAGTAAGTGGGTACCGATAAAGTAAAAGAATACCATTAAAGTAAGTTGATACCATAAAAGTAAAGGACGTGAATACCATGAGAGTAAAATGATACTATTAAAGTAATGTAAATGGATACCATTAAAGTAAAGTAAGTGATACTTACAAAAATTTGTTTTGAACACATATTAACTCGGAAATTATTTTATTGACATATATTTTTCTAATGTATTCAAGTAATAAAATATTTTATTTAACGTCACCTATTTATTTATTTACTGTGCGTATACGCGTACGATTTATATCACATAACATAATAATATAAATTTATTTTACTACCTTGGCATTTTCTGCAAGGGATTAATTGTAAACGGTTTCCGTTTTGTGATTATTGTTTTGTGTGTATATACCTACTCTTAGAAGTGTGAAGAACAAAACACTACTTTTATGAAAAAAAATCTTGAGAATATTTGATTTCTATAATATAATAATATTATTTTATTATAATATTTATTATATTAAATTAAATCAGTATAAGTTTTATAATTTACAAAATAAAAAATTTATAGAAAGCAATACTGTTAAAACAGTTTAGTTTTAAATTCACTGTAAAAGTAAAAAATAAAGACAATTTCTTTGATAATCTCTTCTTTATTAGAAATGTTTCGTTGTTCTGACGTTATTTGAAGATAAGATATTGGTTATTCCTTCCTCATGGATCTCCGGAAACGGAAGCCTCACTCGATTCGCTTTAATTTCTGATGTTGCCTGGTAAGTTTGACTTCCACATCACCGACCTACAACAGCTGTTCCCGAGAGACAGTGTTCCAGAATTAAATCATAAAAACTGAAATCGACACACTCGTGTATAGAGTGATGTGATACAATACATACAATAGGCCTAAGGTATGCTACAAATTATTAAGGAGGTTATTATTTTATTAGGTTCGTACCCATTCATACCAACTCATGCGATATAATTTATAGAATTGTTAAGATTAAGTAAACAAATTGTACTTCCTACTCTAAGATTAATCTAAGCTTAATTTATCAACCATAGTAGCCTCGTCCTTGAATCTGATACTCGGAGACGTTCTTTCGTTAGGAATAAGTAGTACTTTATGAGTTTATGAATACGTTATAGGCAATGGGTAATATATAATTAAAATATATTTGTAATGGGAAAAATATACAATGTAGGTCTTAGCGCATATACTTACGAAGGACGGTCCATGACAACCATATGGGTGACTGTAATCTCGGAAAAGTGGTCCATTAAAATAACGCAAAACATATGACTCCTATAAAGATCACATGTTTCTTATTTTAATAAAATATATTGCTATAACAACAGCCTTAGGAAAGTCTCACTAAAATTAAAAATTACAAAATCAATAAAACGAACAATATTAAAGATTTGATGAAATGTTTAATTGTTTAAAATCTTAATGTAAAAAAATAGGATTAAATCTACTACTACAGTTTTTGAAAGGTTTCCTCTAGTGGAAAGCAGCGGCACATAAGAGGGGTTTGGCGTCACACACGGGTAACCCAGTCTATAACAACACCACTGACAACAGTCATTTCCACAACACACACACACACACCAACAAATATACTTTAAAAATAAACAATATTCAATAAACAGAATTTAGTTTATTACTTTTATAACATAATAGTAAATTTTTATAAAAATGTGATGTTAATTTTCATAAAATTTATTTCATTCAGAGAAACTAAGCGATATATGAATATCTTCCAAGATATTCATATAGTTACTTATAAACCCTTCTTGGCCTTCTAGTGACGTTAGAGAGGGGGGTAGTGGGACGACAACCACCAGAGTTCGCTCCAGCCTTAATGTAATTATGACTTACGTGTGGAGTAACAGTGCTGGATTTTACATTACAACTTCCACATTCATAGGATCTACATTCTGATGAAAGTGAATGAAACATCAGTATAGGCTGCATTACAAAAGAATTGTCAGTATTTACTATGGATGATGAATACCGATGAAGGAGCATATTTTAGACAGCTTGTGGAGAGTAACATGCCTCCTAGAGTGGTAACGCTTATATTTGGGTAGGTTATTTTAAAGTAAAATAAATTTATGTATGATATATAGTAATCAAGTCAAATAGCACTTATTATAGAACGTTGGATTATTTCTTTTTCCTCAGCTGACGCTGAACCCAAGCATAAAGAGGAGTCGAGTTAAAGGCTAACCTGACATTTTGTAATTAGATTTGTTTATCGCAATCTCGCTTTTTCTACAAAATTTGAACAATATAATTTGACAAATATCAAAGATTCGAATGTTTTACAGAAGAGCGACGTTCTGCTCAGATTGATTAAATTCTTTTCCCGCTATTACACGTAAATAGGATATTCTTCATTAGTTTTCTTGAGTCTGATGGACGTGTTTTGAAATAAATGTAAATTTAAAACATTTGCCTAAAACTCTTACCTTCCGTTTATTGTAAAACGTTTCCTTCATGTGTAACAAAAATTAATTCTACAATATTAAAAATCAAGATATAACATAAGAAAATATTTAATAAAATAAATGTTATTATATAATTTCAGTACACAAATCGAAGGTCAGCTTGTGAGAAAAGATAATTAGTCAATAACGATTACCAAATGACAATCAATAATTTAAAACTACATTTATGTAATCTATGTTTTATGGGTACAGTTTTAAATTTGTGTAATTATAGTCAGTGATAATGGTGAGTTTTCCATTATAATGCTTATGAGAAAATAATAGTTTGTGAGTTGTGTTAATTAAACATAGAAAAATCAATTAAACATAGATTGAAACCAGCAAAAGCATAGATGATTAATTATAGTTAATGTATGAGGAAAGATTTATTTGCAATTTTACATTACTGTGTATCTGTGTTGAGCCTGTTCCATTTATCACTTTAGATTTTGACAGTCGTTAAAATCTCCATCTAATACACGTGAACACCTGGGTCTGTACGAACGCCTGAGGAGTACTTGCGATTATTAAAGTTAATTTTTTTCACAAGGTCTTGAACACCTTGTTGTAATGAGCAAGGCTATTCAGACACTTGCGAACAAATATATCTTTCCGAACAAAATTCTTACGTACTAAATTCCTTCTATATTTTTATCGTCCATCCTCCCGAAGACATAAACGCGTGAGTAAACCGTTGCTCGTTACGACAATTATATATATATATATATATATATATATATATATATATATACAGTAGTTTAGTATTGAAGTGTAACATATATCAAATTCAAATAAATAGTAGCTGAATATGAAAATATAATAATTCCCACCACAGTAATTTTATTCGACTTACCAAAATTATTTTGTATTCTTGAGGCAATATTTTGAGTTCACCTTATGTTTTATTATTATAGGTACACGGAAACAAGTACTAAGTTATGTTGCAGAAAAACTCCAGTAACGTTTCGAGTAAGCTAAATAATACTCTACCTTATAATTTCAATATTCCCCACAATAACCCCTTATAGCAAGCGTTCATTAACCCCTTAGGAATTGAGCGTTCTCAGTACTCTGTGGTACATCCACTTCTCGTAAGGTGGTAACACTTTAGACGTGTCCATTACTGTACCTTGTGTGTGCGTGCGTGTGTTTTGTGTGTGTGTGTGTGTGTGTATATATATGTGTGTGTGTGTGTGTGTGTGTGTGTGTGTGTGTGTGTGTGTGTGTGTGTGTGTGTGTGTGTGTGTGTGTGTGTGTGTGTGTGTGTGTATGTGTGTGTGTGTGTGGTAATGTGTATGAATGTGTGTGTATGTGTGTGTGTTGTGTGTGTGTGTATATTTGTGTGTGTGTGTGTGTGTGTGTGTGTGTGTGTGTGTGTGTGTGTGTGTGTGTGTGTGTGTGTGTATTTGTGTGTGTGTGTTTGTGTGTGTGTGTGTGTGTGTATATATATATTTGTGTGTGTGTATTTGTTTGTGTGTATGTGTGTATTGAAAATCCAAGGCTCTTTATTTCCACAACGTAGAGTAAATGGCGCTGTGTAACGATACATTCCGCGGGACAAAGGGAACGGGGCTGCATTAATGGCGATTGCTGTGCAATGGGCAATGTTTATTGAAGTGTTCACTCCTGGATTTCCTTTACAACTATGTTGGAACGTATTACATATAACGATTATTACTACACATATTTATGGAGTAATTTTATTTTAACATATGAATAAGTTCGCTCAAAACAACATTTACGGTTAGTTAAATGAGTCAAATATGCCTGTAAATCAATACCCAACTATTTTGTTACATGCAAATACAGTTGTAGTTGCCTTAACGACTGCCTCAGGTCTTAAGTTCAAGTTCACAAATGTTTTACGTTGAAGTGAAGAGAACTTATTTTTACGTCGTTGCTCTAAGAGCATACCAAAATCCAAAACGTATTACGAACTCCTTCTATATATTTTCTGTCACCTCGGTTAAGCCCCGGAATTCGCTTGAGGGTGGTTGGGTAATCAAGAACCATATATTTAGTAGTGAAGACCTTTTTAAAGGTTTGTACAGTAAGGCTACTTAGTGCTGTACGTTTTTGAATTCAAAATGATTGCCCCCTCGATAAGTTCCAAAGTAGGTTTTGATAATAGGTATTGTTTATTAGTTACAAGAATTACAAAATTGAACTTGTATTTTGTAGCTTAGACGTGATTATTTAGATGGTAATTAATTCGAATCAGATATAAATATAAAATAGTACTTTTGTGCTTAGAGACGAATAAAAAAAAAGCTCATAATAAAATGGAGAAAAAATATTTTTTCCATTAACATGAACAATAAACAAACATTTGCAAAAAGGAGCAATTGACAAAAGGGGACAGCCGGCTATAATTGGGGACAGCTGGTTGTCCTTGAGGATAGCCAGTTGCGCTTAGGGACCGCACGGTTACACTGGGAAATTGCGGCCGTGCTTATGGACTTCCGAGTACGTTTGTGAACAGCCGGTTGCACTCAAGGAAAACAGTGTTCACTTGTGGACTGCAGTTTGAACATAGTGACAGCATTTTGGACTTTGTGATAGCGGGTTTCACTTGGGGCAGCCAGTTGCACTTGGCCACCACCGGTTATACTTAGGGGCCAATGGTTACACTTTGAGACCCCCGGTTATACTTAAATAACACCGGTTATACTTATGTAGTGCTGGTTTCATTCGCAGACTGCAGATTGATCTTAGTGACAGCATTTTACACTGCACTGCGCTATCAATTTGTGATAGCGAGTTGCACTTAAGGGCGGGGGTTTGCATTTGGGTACCATCGGTTGCAGTTAGGGACCACTAGTTTCACTTAGGAACTGACAGTTGCACTTAGGGACTGCTGGTGACATTTGTGGACTGCAGTTTGAACTTAATGGCAGAATTTTGCCCTTTGCGATAGCGAGTTGCACTTTCAGACCGCCGGTAGTACTTAGGGAATGACAGTTGCACTTAGGGACTACTGGTTACACTTGTGGACTTAGTGGTTCAAAGAACTTAGTGACAGAAATTTCCCCTTTGCGATAGTGAGTTGAACTTTCGGGTCGCTGGTTGCAGTTAGGGACTGCCGGTTGTAGTTAGGAAGTGACAGTTACACTTGTGGACTGCAGTTTGAACTTAATGACAGAATTTTGCCCTTTGCGATAGCGAGTTGCACTTTCAGACCGCCGGTTGCAGTTAGGGACTGCCAGTTGTAGTTAGGAAGTGCCGGTTACACTTGTGGACTGCAGTTTGAAGTTAGTGACAGCATTTTGCAATTGGCGATAACGAGTTGCACTTAGGGACGGCGATTTCCTTTAGGGCACCATAGGTTTCAGTTAGGGACCACTAGTTTCACTTACGGAATGCCAGTTGCACTTAGAGACCCCTGGTTGCACTTTGGGACAGCCGTTTCCACATTGGGACTGATGGTCACATTTGTGAGTGTCTGTTTGAACTTAGGGACAGAACTTTGGCCTTTGCGATGGCGCTTTGCACTTTATGATCGCCGGCTGCACTTAGAGACAGTTGTAGATAGGAATTACCAGTTACACTTGTGGACTGCAGTTTGAACTTACTAATAGCATTTTGCAATTTGCGATAGCGGATTGCTTTTAGGGACGGCCGTTTATATTTCGTTACTATCAGTTGCAGTTAGGGACTGCCGTTTGTAGTTGGGAATTGCCGGTTACACTTGTGGACTGCAGTTTGAACTTAATGACAGAATTTTGCCCTTTGCGATAGCGAGTTGCACTTTCAGACCGCCGGTTGCACTTAGGGACTGCTGGTTACACTTGTGGACTGCAGTTAGAACTTAGTGACAGAAATTTCCCCTTTGCGATAGTGAGTTGAACTTTCGGGTCGCCGGTTGCACTTAGGGCCTGCCAGTTGTAGTTAGGAAGTGCCGGTTACACTTGTGGACTGCAGTTTGAACTTAGTGACAGCATTTTGCAATTGGCGATAACGATGTGCACTTAGGTGCGGCGATTTCCATTAGGGCACCATAGGTTGCAGTTAGGGACCACTAGTTTCACTTACGGAATGCCAGTTGCACTTAGAGACCCCTGGTTGCACTTTGGGACAGCCGTTTCCACATTGGGACTGATGATCACACTTGTGGGTTGCTGCTTGAACTTAGTGACAGAACTTTGCCCTTTGCAATAGCGCTTTGCACTTTATGACCGCCGGCTGCACTTAGATACTGCCAGTTGCATTATGGTACCATCGGTTGCAGTTAGGGATTGCCGGTTGCAGTTAGGAATTGCCGGTTGCAGTTAGGGGTTGCCTCGTCCTAGACGTACCAATTGTTTTTAGCTGTTTTACAGTTTTCTTTGGATTTGTTCTTCTTTCTTGTAACTAGAATGTGTGAAGTTTCTTTCGCTGACCACTTGCATACATGACAGAGCAGTGTTGGTTATGGGAGAAAAATAATAATATATGAGTTGCAATCTTCAATGCGGTCCTCTATATGTATTTAATTTCAATAGCTTTTTGTTGGGAGCAAAGCATACTCGTGTTGTTTTAGACGGGGGGGGGGGGGGCGCCACATGCAGCGTTCAGTTTCACGCCCTATTAAGTGTTGTAGAACCTAATTCACTTATTTTGGTAAAAATGTTATTTTTATTTTGAGAACAGAAATTTTAAGCATTTCTCATGAATCTAATTCGAACTCCAGGAATAAACAGATATTTTTGAGAATAATAAATTTTCAAAGTCCTTGGTTTTAAGGACAATTTATATTATTTCGTTTTTAAACGTCAAAACATTACCTAATTTACAATTGCAAGAAAGTTTCTAAATGTATTTTTCAAAACATTGTTTAATAAGATCAATGTAATTAACACTCCACTGCATCTAGTTCCTACGATGTATATTTCAATTACTTTTCAGATCGTCTCACATGGAGAGTAATAAAGAAAGATGCTCTCTAGAGTACTTCTTGTGTTTGCACAGAAGTGCAGCGGCAGGAGTAATGAAGGGGTGTAAAAGCTCTATGTTTGTATTTTAAAGACAATACTACACCGTATGAGTATAGATCGAAAGATTTACTTCTCAGTTCGGATGAAATCTTAAACACAAAAAATGACTGAAACCCGTTTTTATGTCTCCACTTATATTTTTTTATCATTTACGTTTCTGCAGATGACACAGCACATAGATCAACTATACATGTTTTGAGTGTTAAACGTAGTTGCTTACAAATCTCCGTAAATAAAACATCAACGCCTATGAATGTTTCCTAATTTATATCTAGTATTAAACCTAATAGAGACTACAAGCACCTTCAATTTACACATTTGGTATCACTTAACAAAAAAACCATTACTTACAGATAATCGTTAGCAGACGCGTTTCCCACTAAGTCAGTGCATTTCTCAATGCTGTGTATCACAGGTAACACAAAAACTGCAATTATAAAAGTATTTGTTTTTAAAACACTTTTTATAAATTTACCAAATCCATTATTTACAACTGTGTAGCAAAGTTTGGCCAAACGTACCAAACCCAATAAAGTCTCTGTCTTACTTCTACCATAAAAATTTAGTTTTTACCAAAAAACTAGAAAAGAGTTGAATAAAGTGTTTGATAATAAACTTAATACTACAGTAGCACACGCGATGTATTTAGCAACGTGTAAATTTGCACCACCTGTGCAACAGGTGAGAGTGCCTGGTCTCAGCGTGATTACAAAAGCAATCTGTCTGGGGGAGGTTTCTGGCGGTGAGCAGTGCTTTTGTAATTACACCTGGGTCTTTAGTATTTGCTGCATTATTTGTCAGAAGAGTGGCTGCTAATTAGCTACTCAAGGCGGTGCTGTACCAGTGGTAATTATTTAGGCCCTTTAGGAACATCAGTGTGTAGAAACACTTTCACGACTTTGCTTTAGGAGTTTTATTTCAAGTATCGATTATTTAGTACACGTTTTAACATGCTTGAGTGTTTCTACAGAATAAGGGAAGTAAGGGTCACGTAGGAACATCAGCTGTACCTTCCTGAAAAACTATCAATTAGATTTGATTACAATAATTGTTACACGAAGATGACCAAGTCACATAGACTAACGTATCCTCAACTAACCTAATCTAACCTAACCTCAACACTAGTAACAGACGTAAGGGTCACGTAGGAACATCACTTATACCTTCCTGAGAAACTATCCCTTAGATTTGATTACAATAATTGTGACATCAACATGAACAAGTCACGTATCCTCAACTAACCTAACCTAACCATACTTATTCTATCTTTTTGTTTTCTGTTTTATTTTAAAAAAATAAATCTGTTGTAGAATTTAAACATTTAGTTCAATGAAAACCAATTTACATACCAATTAATTTTCTTTACCAAAACACTATTAAAATATTTATGAACAAAGTGTAAATGTTTTTTCGGTTAATTCAACAAACATGTGATAAAGTATAAATTAAATGTCTTGTTCTTAGTTTTTAATGCTTACGTTCCAAGCAATGTTAGCGTTAATTGAGTTTCGTAAGTTTGGGCCAAGAGTGGATGGGTAAAAATAAGACGAAGAAAAAGGCATGATAATCTCCTGGACTGTAAGTGGAAAAAAATGTTACGTTCAAATTTAGTCGGAAAATATTTTAGTTAAACAGACGTGTTTGTATTAAAGGCACAAAATTTCCATATTTGGCTAGCCTTGTAAAAACCTTTAAACATTGTTATCATGGTTAGGCAAATAGTGTTTCCTCGACTTGAATGATATTTGCATTTTGCCATCGTGTAGAGTGTAAATGCATATGGCCTTTGCTTTTACCTGAAATTAGTTTCTCAGATAAATGTCTGCGTGCTTCAAAGTTTAACTAAACAGTGGAGCGTTTACATTTGCCTCCTTTCAGATATACTTTGTGACGTTACCTTTCAACTATTGTTGTATTCCACCTAACTCTATTTCCTTTACAGCTGCCTGCCCTAAAGTACTTCAACAAATATTGACGTTAAGTTACTGTTTAATATTTTATTTTGGTGGAGCATAATAGTTAAAAGAAATAAAAATGCCAAGAATACAAAGTAGTTTTATACAGCTGGAGGCAGTTGCTGTGATGTACTTGCAGGAGGAAGTGCTATTAAATTTACATATTCATACAACGCTACGCATCAGGATGTAATTACAGTAGAATTCATTGATTGGTCTACCTGATATTTTAAAGTTGAATCATTTATCAGGAATAAAACCTCAGCACAGTGTTATCATTTCTTTGCCCACTGTCTTATTAATCATGTTTTTACTCACAAACCAAATATTATATTTACGTTAAACAATTACAACCAGACGATTATTTCCGACAATTGTTATATTGTCTCCTTTTCACTAATATAATAAAACTTGTCCTTGGCATTTGTTATAAACTATCAATAAAACTTATTCTAAATATTTTGTCACCTTTATTTTACACATTTCAATAACAATAACAGTTAACTTTTCAGTATAAATTGTTATCCCTCATAGCTAGAAATAATTCAAGCAGAAATAACTTTCCTACCATTTACCATTCGTTTATTCTTCTATTTGTTTGCTTTCGTACAAGCGGTGTCTTTTTTTAGTTTTACCCTTCAAAAAAACTATAAGAGACAGTTTGTTTTGTTTTTATTTACCCCTTCAAAAAATACTACATAAATCACGCTTTCAATACTTGCAGCCGTCGCCGTTATTTTGACAAATTGCAGCCCTATATCATTCGTCATTCTATTTTAAAGAGAAATTTCGTAGCATTTCAAACTTCTTTGTCCCCTCTGACGTCACTACCTCAAGCCTCGGCTTAGCATTACATTTATCAAGGCAGCTTCACATGTCTTACGAGCGACACGCACGCTCTCTTATGGCAAAACGTCTGTATGATTCTAAAATAGATTTAGCGTTCTCTGCGCAACACATGGCGCGGTACATTTAGTAATATAAACACTGACATAATATAGCATATAGTGTGAGCACATGAAAGTATGCTTAAATAAGGGAACGTACGTAGTAGCCTACATAATGTCATTATTGTGAAATAAAGCGAGTACTTAAAATATGCTTTGAAATAGATAAAATTTACTTAATGAACTTTGCTTAAATTGTTGAAAGTAGTTTTCTATTTATAAATGAAGTTGGCTACAGCAATTTATTCTCTTTAAAGATATTGTATATACACACAACTTCATGGTCTCCCTGTTTAGGCTGTAAATCGTATCTTCCTTGCTAACTCGCTCTTTAGCAGCCACTCTAGTTAGAAACAACTTTCTCAGACCCTCGTCGCCAGCAAATTACAGTCGAGTTGCAGGCGACGGGTTTTCGTACAAAGCATTGACAATAATAACATCAATACCTACTAATAATAAAAACAATAATAATAAATTTATTAAAAATAATAGCAATTAGAATAACAATATCAGAAATTATAATAATATAAGCTATATAAACAACAACAATAACAACAAATAAATTAATAATATAACCTAACAAAACAATAACAATAACGTTAATAAACATAATAACAATAGTCGTAGCTGTATCTTTAAAAAAACTAAGTATGGTGTTTATCAGCCACATTTTATTAATATTATTATTATTGTTAAAAACTGAATTGCTTCAATTTGCTGTTATTGTTCTTATATTGTTATTGTAGTTATTATATTAAGTGTTATTTATGCTAACATTTCGTGGAAAAAAGGGTATAAAATTATGAATATTGTGATTTGTATGCCTTTTATATCTATTACGAATGAAATGCGCAAAAATAAAATACAACACTATCATAAATAAATATTATTAAAGGAATTCTTTCTAACGTCACATCTATTTTTGGTTGAAAATGTTTCAATAAATATTATAGGTCACCAAAAATATAAAAATCTAATTGTATGCTCTCCAACTATACCATAGGTAATATGGTTTGGTTAAAACGGAATTTCATAGAAGCATTATAATAATTATTTTAGTGGACAAAACTTTCATACTTCTGAACATGATTAACGTAAGATGTTTTTTAATAAAAATATTGGAAAAAACCACAGCATCATAAAAATAACATATAATACAAGTTACTTAAGATCAAACCCTTATGTAGATTTCTATGACACTGTCATCATCCTGGCAAACAAGAAGCTACAAACTAGAGTTACCTCTACTAAAATGATTATCCCAAGACCTAAATACGATTTTAAGTATTAAATTTAGATACATTTTTGCCATTTTCCATGAATTTTTAATTGTGAATAAAACTACAACTAGTTCTAGAAGTAACTAAGAATCCATTCTCAGGAAGGTAATAACCCTTTCACTTAGAATGTCTTCTCTCCAGGCTGACTGTTTATAAATAACTTACCGACTTATTACCCAACCATTTCTTACTGATTAAGTATTACCATTCTCCCAATTACTTTTAGGTAGAGACATTTTGAGCCTGTGTAGTGGTATTACGTTTCTGATTAACGCATGTAGTAATGCATTCAGGAGTGCCAACTTTATAGCGTTTTCGATAAAAGTTTTATTTTATACTGACCAATCATGGCAGTGCACGGGAAAGCATTTTATTAAGCTGTCGTAAACGCCTAACAAGCAATAACGAAAAACAAAGCCAAATGATGAAAACTATTTTATAAAAACGAAATTTTAACTGAAGAATATTTTAATAATAACAGAAATAAATTACATCTACTTAAAGTATTAACAGAATGGTGATATTTGTTACTGTTGTGAAATCGACACAAAACCATAACATAATTTAACATTTAATAATACGTAACACTTGATTGTAGTACGCCTTACGTTTGGTCTAAATGAGAATGACTGACTGTAATTAAATACAGTAGTAAACAAATTGGAGGAGAATATTAAATACGTAAATCTATAACAAGATTCAGGCAATAAAGAAAGACGCATTTTCAATAACATTCATAAAATTATGCATTGTAAAAAAAGTATATGAAAGGTGTAGCTCCAGCTGTTGCTTTAAAGAACTAATTACAATGGAATTGTGGGAGACAAGAACATAGCACCTAAGTAGGTTACGTGTCACTCATTAGAATGCTTGCAAGCACACAGATAGGGTATTAAATTTACTTGCTTTTAAAAACATACTCATCCCAAAGTTAGTTGTGACGTCACTACTACTGACGCTAGTATTACGGGAAATAATATTACGCCTTTACTCCGGAATGAGTGATAAAAGATTCAAATAAGACCTAATTACTTGTGTTAATTTCAATTGTCAGTTTAACGTTGTAATAATACGATTATATACGAATTAATAAAAATACATTTGCAAGTTCTATTAAAAGCTGAATTACACTATATAGACCTATGCTTACAATTATGTATAGAAACACAATTGAAAACCTTTCCACCATAATATAAAAATATGTTGAAATACTCTAAATGTTTTGGATAACAAATACTTAGATATACCTTGAATTCAAAATTCTTCAAACATGATAGAAAGATACTTTTGAGATAGATCGTTCCTTGAATCAAAAAAATGTATAAAAAGGAAAATTGTTTTTTCTAAAATATAGTTAAATGACGACAACGCCAGTGCTGATGGTAGAAGTCTTTTTATCATAACCCAGTAAAATATTTCTTTATCTACACATTTTATTGTATCTAATATACATCTATATTTACAATTATTTTATTAAAAATAAATTTTTAAATATATTTTTCTTAGGTGTTTATAGCCTAATACGATATTTATAAAAGCTCTTATAACTGTTACCTCAAGCTATTGACATGAAATTTATATTATATTAAATATGGTGATATGTTTTCTTGTAATATAGTTAATAAATTAATATTTAATAAATATTACCTAATTTTTATTAGGTAATTATTTTCCTGAAGATGCTGGTACTATTTTATCGGCGAAAAGCTTTGAATAAATATATTCATTAAAAGTATTCTTGTTTTTGAAATATTTTTTATTTATTAATTATATATATATATATATATATATATATATATATATATATATATATATATATAATTGAATTGTTTAATATTCCTGATGATGTTGGTACTGTTAGCCAACGAAAAGCTTTGAATTGTAAATTCAATTATAATTCTTGTATTTGTATTTTGACTACGTTCTTTATTAATACACAAGAATACATATTGCGATATTTATATATATATACAGAATATCTTTAAGCTTTTTATCAATACACTATTCCTAACAGCTAATAAAAGTATCACAGTAAATTAGAAGCAAATGTGAAGAAGGGCTAAATCGACCTAAGCTTTAATTTAATGTTTTCAAATGATTTTTAACTGGAAATGTAATTTCTTAGGAAATATTTAACTGGTAAAACAAAATCTGTAATTCCTCAATACATAGCATACACACACACACACACGCATATATATATATATATATATATATATATATATATATATATATATATATATATATATATATATATGGAATAGTTATTATCTGGGGTACAACCTTTCATTTTGCATTGCATAAAATCGCAGTTCCGACGTTTCACTAGAATCTCTTCTAGCATTGAACCTAACAACAGTTGAAGGGCTCGATCCTCAAAAATGCTAGTTTTATGCAATGGAGAATGAACTGATGTACTCCAGATAATAACTATTCGTCATATTTTTCCATCCGTGAAAAAATACGTTTTTTTCTTGGCGAAAATCTAACTGTGGTTATCATCGCCAAACAAAATCTTACGCAAAACGCAATATTTTAAATAAAACAAAGTAACAAAATAAATTTAAATAAAACAAAAATTTCAAAACAAAATAAAACTTAACAATAAACAACCAAGAGCAACAATAAATCTATAATAATAGAAAATATAAAACTAAGAATAACAAAATAACAGTAAATAAATAATAACAATATTTAAAATAACAATAGTCAACAAATTAACAATAAATAAAACTTAATAGCACAATAACAAGATAATAAAATGTATTAAGTTTAAATTAATAAAAATTATACGCAGATATTAATTAAAAGGAAATATATGTATAACTATAAAAGCATGTATTTTATAGATTAAATTTGAAAAAATATGTTCAAGTGGCGTAAGATAGCGATGACTCGGCCAATGGCCGAGGAACTATCCCTTAAAACCACCTTTAAAGTCCCTTTTAAGTTAAAAAGGGCACCAATAATAGTTATACTAAGACAATCAACTAGAATATATTTTATTGTGAAGATATCACAGCAGTACTGGCAAATTGGGGGATCATCACAACGCATCAAATATCCATGAGTTGCAAAAGAGTGGCCAACGCAAAGGCCACTTCCTCCCTACGTTTTGAACGAATAGAAGAAGTCCATGGACGGACGGTATCTTTAATTTCCCTCAGCCTATTCTGAATCACGGTATGCCATTCGTCATTCCAAGCAGCGAGCATTAAATGTTTCGCATAACACACGTAATCAGATGCCATAACTCGTTGAGTAATGGGCACCAATTTTGTAGCATTCTTCGCCGCTTCATCCGCTTTTGTGTTTCCGAGTATTCCGCAGTGTCCAGGAACCCAACAGAATGTTACCTCCACACCCGTAGATTGAAGCCTGTGTACAGCACACAAAATGTCCCCAACTAAAGGGTTGACAGAGAAACACATCCTGAAGAGCACTTTTGGAATCCGAACACAAAAAATAATGGGAAGATCGAGATTGAATGACGGTTAGCGCTTTGAAAATTGCAAATAGTTCTGCCGTGAAAACACTGCAAGCCGAGGGCAACCCGTACGTGTAACTACATCCCGAAGCATGAAACGCACACCCAACTCCATTGTCCAGTTTAGACCCATCCGTGAAAATAATCTCACTATACTGGTGGGATCTGTATATTACCAAAAACGCCTGGTGGTACACCACATTAGGAGTATTGCTTTTTATAAAACTGGACAATGAAAAATCGAAAATTGGCGTTTTTATTATCCATGGAGGTAGATAGCACATTGGTCGTTCAAAAGTAGTAGGAAGTTCTAACTCAAGGTTATTAATTATGCTCGACGTCCTAATACCGAACGGAGAGGTCGAACGGCGCGCATTATAATATGGTTCGTAGCTGTTATGAAACACTACATTACATGCAGGATGTTTAGGTTTGCTTCGAAGACCAGATATATAAGATATTTGTAGCATCTGATGTCGTCTTGAAAGAGCGGGTTCCCCAGCCTTGACAAGAAGACTAGAGATTGGTCTAGTTTTAAATGCACTAGTAGCAAGTCTAAGTCCTGAGTGGTGGACGGCATCGAGAGTTATCAGAACTGTAAGTCGTACGGATGAATAGGCTTGACAGCCATAATCAATCCACGATCTAACGACCGCACGATAAAAGCGAAGCATACTAGTTCTGTCTTCTCCCCAATTCGTACCACTAAGGACTCTTAACATATCCAATTTCTTGTTGCATCTCACCTTCAAATCACGAACATGTGGGATCCATGAGAGTCTTTTATCAAATAAAAGGCCTAAAAATCGAACACTATCCGTGCTTTGAAACTGAATCCCATCAAGATAAAGGATCGGCTCCTGGTGTGGCCTACGACGACTAAATGATACGCATTTGGTCTTCGTAGCAGAGAATTTAAAACTTGTAGTTCTTGACCATTCCTCTAATCTGTTTATTGCTAACTGAAAAGATCTTTCCGCTGTTGCCATACTACGAGCAGGCAGATATATACAAAAGTCATCTACAAAGAGTGAACAGTGTACCGGAGATCGTATACAATTCGTGATACTATTTATTGCAACGGCAAATAGCGTGACGCTCAGCACGTTGCCCTGCGGTACCCCATTCTTCTGTTTATAACTGTTTGAATATGTACCTCCAAGACGAACGCGGAAAGATCCATTTGAATGAAAGTTAGCGATAAATGCTAGGATATTCCCTTTTATACCCCATGATTTTAAAGTGTTCAAAATTCCTCTTTTCCCTGCCTTCTCAAGGTCGAAGAAAACAGCAACGAGTGTTTGACGCAAGAGAAAGGCATCTTGAATAGCTGATTCTAACAAAACCATTTGGTAAACGAATGATCGTCCTTGCCTGAAACCACACTGTTCGTTGCAAATAAGGTCATTGGTTTCCAGGTACCAGACAAGACGGTGCGGCGGTTGACCATCTTCTCCAGTAGTTTACACAAGACGCTTGTTAGACATATAGGCCTATAACTACTGGGATTGGTTTTGTCTTTACCTGGCTTCAAAAGAGGAATTACAGTCGATTCTAACCATGCATCGGGGAAAGAGCGCTCCTCGAATAAACGATTGTATATTCGAAGGAGGACAAGACGTTTTTAGACGTCTCAGGCTTACATTTCTCTGATTCCATATCCACCCGTTCAGGGATGGAATCTGAGGAAATTTGGGATTTAGGAGGGGTGGTTTCACATTCCCTCCTTTGTTAGCATTTTTATTTACACCCGGTAACAACGGTGGCGATGTGGTCTACGTGGTTTGGTTTTTTCCAACGTCTTCTCCACAAAAGGTTTATTATCCGTTGACAATGTCTTCTGCACAGAAACACAAGGTTCATTTAATGATTTATTTCGTGCACCAATCCCCCCAGCGGAAGCGATTGGTACAAGAGGTAAATCACTATCCGTCGCTGCAGGTTGTACTAAATTCAAAGTAGGACCATTCGTGACCAAGGACAAAAGGCGATAAACTTGTTCTGTTAGAACTTCAATTTTTTTTCGACAGCCCACAGTGATTACAAGACGATTTGGAGCGGTAAGAGTAGCGGCATAAGTCTTACTGTCTGCCTTTAGCTGAGTAGATCTATAGAGTTTTTTGGCCTC
>JBAIZL010000002.1:261995654-262005654 GCA_036971475.1 Prosapia bicincta
TGCCTCTCTCTGTTTCTTTCCATTTTTCCTAGTGTTACTTTTTTTCACGATACCTTGTATCGGCTACTTTCTCCCCCCCCTGCTGTCTCTTGGCGTGTTACCTTGTATCGGCTGCTCTCTCTCTCTCTTCCCCATCTTTGTCTCTCTCTCTGTTTCGTGGCGCCTTACCTTGTGTTTTCGTACCTTATGCTTTCTCTCCCACACCTCTTCTCCCTCTGTTTCTTCCCATGTTACCATCTATTACCTGGTTTCTCTCCCCCAACCTTTGTATCTCCCTGTTTATTCCCGTGTTACCTTGTAACGCCTGCTTTATCTCCAATACCTCTGTCATTCTGTTTATTATCCTGTTACCTTGTATTACCAGCTTTCTCTCCCCCACCGCTGTCTATCTTTATTTCTCGCAGTGTTACCTTGTATTACCTGCTTTCTCCCACCCCTCTTTCTCTCTCTGTTTTTCCGTCTTATCTTGTATCGGCTGCTCTCTGCCCCCTATATCCTCTCTGTCTCTTGGCGTGTTTTCTTGTATCGGCTGCTCTCTCTTCCCCACCTCTGTATCTCTCTCTGTTTATTCCCATGTTACCTTGTATTACCGGCTTCCTCTCCTTCACGTCTGACTCTCTCTCTGTTTCTTGGTGTCTTACCTTGTGCCGTCCGCATTCTCTCATCCCTCTGTCTCTCTCTGTTTCTTGCCGTGTTACCTTGTATCACCTCCTTCCTTTCCCTCACCAATGTATCTCTCTTTTTCCCCCGTGTTACATTGTATTCTCTCCCCTTCCTCTGTATCTTTGTTTATTATCATGTTACTTTTTTTTACCTGCTCCTCCCTCTCTCTCTCTCTGTATCTCTTGGCGTGTTACCTTCTACCGTCCGCTTTCACTACCCCCATCTGTCTCTCTATTTATTATCATATTACTTTTTATCACCTGCTTTCTCTCCCCCTCTTTCTCTCTCTGTTTATTCCCATGTTACCTTGTATTAACTGCTTTCTCTCCCCCACCTATGTATCTGTATCTCTTGGGGTATTACCTTGTATCGGCTGCTCTCTCTCCCCCCTCTGTCTCTCTCTGTTTATTCGCAGGATTCCTTTTATCGCCGGCTTTGTATCTCAAACCTCTGACTGTCTCTGAATATTCTCATGTTACTTTGTATCACCACCTCCCCCTCCTTTAATCACTCTCTGTTTCTTGTCGTATTACCTTGTAACTCCTGCATTCTCTCCCCCTCTGTCTCTCTGTTTCTTCCCATGCTATCTTGTACCGCCTGATTTCACTTCGCCGCCTCTGTCTTTCTCTCCATTTCTTGCCGTGTTACCTTGCATCGCCTGCTGTATCCCCTCCAACACTTTCTCTCTCTGTTTTTCCGTGTTTCATTGTATCTGCTACTCTCTCTCCCCATGTCTGTCTCTCTCTGTTTATCCCCATGCTACTTTTTATCACCTGCTTTCTCTCCCCCACCTCTGTCTCTCTCTGTTTCTTTCCGTGTTACCTTGTATTGCCTGATTTCTCTCCCCTATCTCTGAATCTCGCTATTTCTTCCCTTCTTAACTCGTATTACCTACCTTTTCTCCCCCACCCCTGTCTCTCTCTGTTTTTTCCCGTGACACCTTGTATCGCCTGCTTTCTCTCCCCCACCTCTGTAACTCTCTGCTTATTCGCATGTTACCTTATATCGTCTGCTTTTTTGCACCCCCTCTATCTCTCTCTGTTTCTTGATGTCTTACCTTGTATCACCTGCCTTCTCTCACCCATCTCAATATCTTACAGTCTACCCTCCATATTAGTCTCTCTCAGTTTCTGACGATCGTTCTTTGTCTCATCTGCTCTTCCATCCCCTTTTATTCTCTCGATATTGATGTAAAATTTTATTTTCTACAGAGTCTCACCCTATATCATATCTTATAATATATCAAATCCATAAAACTCTCTTTCTATTTCCCGTTTTGAAATTTAAAATATATTTGTGCATAGATTATTTTACGTGTGATAGGATAATCGTTTCATTTGTAATTATCGATGTAAACGAGGATAGAATCACGTGGAAGTGTTGCCCACAAGAAGTAGTTATTGATATGAAGAGATCAAGCAAGCGACAGTTGAAAAAAACAACTCAGACGTGTAACGGACTAGAGTGAGTGAAAACTCTGATAGACATTTAGTCATTAGATATATAGCAATGTTATTAGGTAGCCTAATTATTGTCCAACACAAGTAACATATAATTATAAAAAGAGCTATTTTATAAAATCGTACTTTAGGTGTATCAAATTATTGATATTTCTGAATATCATTAATAATTAGTAATGTAAACTAACGTCGCGTGTAAGAAGACGGACGCCGCACACGCCATAGTGGCCACAAACCCCCACCTACTCTGACTGTCTTCTTCTAAAAGGTTACTCCCTTGCACATACTACCTATTGATTTGTTATATCAACTTTCTGTGTGTTTTGCCCCTTTTCTCTTGGGCATTAAATGCACTGGTCTAGGTTCTTCACATCTTTAAAGTAATTTGTAATTTCAACTCTATTGTCTATAAACAAGAGTAGAAAGATTATTGGAAAAATATAGTAATTTAAAACAGAAAATATTGATAATAATTATTCAGTTTTAGAAGATGTAAGCGCGAATGTGTTAGCAGGTAGATTTACAACCGGGTAGTGTACTATTTTCAGGCCTCTCGCACGAATAATAGATATTGGTAGACACACAGCATAAAAGACTGATATATTAAACGGAATAGTCGTGGAGAAGGCCGAGAAAAGTAAATGAATGAAAAACGTAGTTGATACGTTTATAATAACGTTTATAGATATCCTAATGTACAATACAGGAATTATTAAAAACTAAGAGTAACATACACGTATGTTGTACAGAAGCTTACGTTTATAGATATTTAAATATGCGATTGTTTTTAGTAGAAAAAGAACTGTTGTACATAACCTCCAAGTGAAGACGAATACAGAATTACCAAACTACATTGTAAAAGTGGTCTGTGTGTTTCAGAAGTCTTCTGGAAAGTTCTAAAATCTGACACTTTAAAGCAAACTATTCAGTTTGCTTTTTATTCACTCAAAAATTGTCAGATGTACCTGAATAGTATCTATTAAAAACATTATTATAACAAATGTTTTTGGAATGTCTAATAATTTTTATTATAACCATAATATTATGATATTAGCATAGGTAGTGTTAACAAGGTAGTATATCTATTTTTGATGGTCCAGGATATATTAAAGCTACATAGTGATTATATTTGAATATAAGTATATTTTAAACGATTTTCCATATTTTTTCACTAACAGAACATTTTTTTTATACAAACAGTGGGATAAACTGTATGTTTATGTATCCACAGCAGAATCAATCTGAAAAGGCGGCGCTATTTAGGCAATTTTACGTGTGAGATGAAGCTGAAGTCCCTGACATCAACGGGTCTGGAATGTTTAGTTCATGGAAGCTGAGATAACGGTAGAGAAAGTTGATCTAAGGAACTATGATTTGAGAACTAAGACAGAATCAATGACGAACTGAATGTATTATTGATAGCCATAGAACTATAGAGACATTGTCGCAGAATATCCCCTGTTGATTAATTCACACATTCGAAGGCATACATAACAAGACACTTAACTATGGAACAAGAAAATCCCCAAAACTACATTTTTAACAAATATTTGAGTTCGTGTTTTACGTTCTTTTCTTCAATATGAGAATTTCGATGCCGAATTTGAAGGTTTCAATATAAAATTGTTAACAAAGGCGTTAAATATCGCTGTGTTTTAGTAAGATATTTATTAATTATAAAGAATATTGAAAACAACATGATAATGTTCAATAAACAAAGTGACATAACATCATTACGTGTTGAAACAGATGTTCTAAATATAAAATCAGCTGTTGTATGGAATCATATGTTATCACGTAATTTGGGTTTAATATAAGTGGCGGATTAAATTATTTATCCTCAGGCAAAACAGTCATACCCAGCGATAAGAAGTATTTACTTCAATACACCTATTACTATACACCTAATTACTGTATTACACCTAATTATTGCATCACACCTTAGGTGAGTATCTGCCTTAAACTTAATTATTGCATTACACCTTAGGCGAGTATCTGCAATGAACCTAATTATTGCAGTACACCTTAGGTGAGTATCTACGTTAAAGTTAATTATTGCATTACACGTTAGGGGAGTATCGGCATTAAACCTAATTATTGCATTACACCTTAGGTGAGTATCTACGTTAAAGTTAATTATTGCATTACACGTTAGGGGAGTATCGGCATTAAACCTAATTAATGCATTACACCTTAAACGAGTATCTGCATTAAAACTAATTATTGCACTACACCTTAGGTGAATATCGCATTATACCTAATTACTGCATTATACCTTAGGTCAGTATCTGCGTTAAACTTATTATTGGATTACACCTTAGGTGAGTATCTGCATAAAAACTAATTATTTCACTACACCTTAGGCGAGTATTTGCATTAAATCTAATCATTAAATTACACATTAGGCGAGTATCTGCATTACAGCTGATGATTGATTCACTGAGGACAGAATAGGAGAAGAATAACACTGTGAATTGAACAAAATTAGAACGTTAGTTAGATTGCTTACAAACACGACCTAATTTGTTGCAAGTATTAGTGGTTAACTTGATTGAAGGTTCAATTAGAAACTTTATTACGACGTAAAGCCGTTAGTAAAATATGAACTTTAATTAAAACGGGATCTTATACTTATACTATACGTAATGGATTAGCCTCTTTGTTCAACCACTAACCTAATACTGAAATATAAAATCTGTTCCATCTTATTTACGGTAATAACTCATTTAATCTATTTATCCAATGAAATACGTCGGGCCTGTACGTTAGCTGTCATACCCCACACAATTGTATGTTCCAGTTACAAAGTGGTTACTTGATGATTACTTCTGAAGACGGCCTCCTTGTAGCCGAAATGTGCATCTAGCGATATTTGTAGGGCAAACAAATGAACTTTTTTGGGTTTCTATTTATTGTTTCTAGTTATTTCATATTACTCACTTCCTCAAGAGAATATTTAGTTATTTATCTTGATTTATCCCATAAATGGAAACCTAGAGATTTCATTTTTGCAACTCGATATTAACAAATAGATTTGAGGTTTTTTTATAAATTTCGAGTTACGTGCCTTTACCAAAACCCGGACAGAAATTAAAATTTATAGAAAAATCTTGTAGCCTTGAGGCCTAAGTGAAACTTTAAACAGCATGACTTATAAAATAAATTATATACGACATTGGAACTTCGATAAGAACATAACACTTGCTAACAAGAGCTTTTAAATGTTCATTTTTTTAAAACAATTATTACATATTCTAATATTTTAGTAAAACGAATAACTCATAAATAATTACAAAACGTTTTAAATTGTAGTTATTAATATCACTTTGCATATATAAATCCTACTTTCTTGCAATTTGTAAATACATATATGTCGTTACGTAATTTAATTACATAAACTTATTTGTTTAACCGGGTCTCAGTCCCGCTGAAGGTTGAATCTAAGAGTTTTAGTATTTTAAAAATAAAACCGTTAAGTTTGAGGCTAGAATTTTGTAATTCTAGTTATTCTCCTAGGCTGTTGATCTGAGTCGACAGAATTACTAAAGTGAAAGTGGGGTTCCCAGAGTCGGTGGTGGAGGGGGAGGTTAGGTCCCATATATCTGCGGGACTGATCGCGTCACTGCTAACGTTAGGTTCATTCTAGCCCGTGAGTCTTTTTGTGAGAGATTGTTTCGCCATTATTTTAGTAAATATAATTTACGTAGTTGTTTTATAGGATTTTGTAAGGTTGTATTGTTTGAATGTTTTGTTATATTTTATTATAATAATATTTTAAAAATATATTTAATTGTAATAATATTACAATAATATTTTTTTGTAATAATAATAATTGTAGTTTATTTATGACATTATGGACAATTATGTAAATATTTTGTCCTGGTTTGCTGAAAGTGATGAAGATAATTTCAGTGATTTTCAAGACGTCACATCAGAACAGTCTTATGATTCCAGTGAAACGTTTAGTGACCACAGATCTGATGTAGAAAAAGACGGTCATGCAGTACTCGTATATGTTGAAACAGAGGAAATACGGCATCCAGTCCTTGTTTATTCATTTAACGTTTGACCGTTGACTGTGTCTTGTGGATTGTTGAACTTAGGTGTAAATAATGATCAAAAAACCTTCCGCTCACACACTGATAACATGTTGATCAGAAACACTTTTATTACTTAACTAGGAAAACAATAGCTCCTCAACTATTGAGACGAGCGCCTATAACAGTCTATCGATACCCTTGGAGAAAATAAAATGTATGACTGGAATCGAGTCAACTACTCGTCAAGTGAGACCTGCCGATGGAAAGGTTGGCTGTAAGTACTGTCCTGTAACGTAAAGAAACCTATTCCTCCAGACTTGTTACAACAAATGCGGCAACGCAGTAATGTAAAGAGTACACTGCTTCAGTCACATTGGTGTTTTGTGAATAACAAACTTTACGAATGGACACAGATGAGTAAATATACTAGGAAACTCTTTTAATTTCTAATGTAGTTCGCATGTATCAGAAAAATATTTAAAACTAGGATTAAAAATGTATTGCACTAGTTTTGTTATGAGAGATTTATTTTACCTAAACCATTATTTATAACATTACATTTCCAATTAGTAGTCTTTATCACCTTGTTTAAGATGTCTTCGGTGAATATAATTGCTAAAACTTATGGCATGAAACGGAATCTAGAGTAAATGACTTACATTAGATTGACCCGAACACGGGACCATTGATGTGATTTCTTATAGCGAGACTAATAGCGGGTTAGTATATAAAGCAACAAATGACTTGTAAATCCCTTAAACATCATCTGATAATACACAAAAATATTTTCAAAAGATATAATAATTTCTATTGTTAACATTTTGTTATAAGTGATATCAAATATGTATAAGTATTATTTATATAAAAATAAGTCAACCGGCACGAACGACTTAAAAAACAAACCAAATAGAGAAAACCACCATATAGAAACAAACCAAATAGAGGTTGCACATTGAACAAAAACGATGATTCCTTTCTCTCTTATCGTGAAACATTACTAAGAACTGAGAGTAGTTTCATCTCACTGCAAAACTTCAAAGACTTAAGCAATGCTGATTAAAATGATAAAGATATTTTTGCTTTGTTAAATGCCAATTGATATAGTAAAGGTTATCGTAGTGAATTTCTACGAGATATATTACTGTTACAATAGGCTATACTACTTTACATCTTTAGGTATTTTCAATACATAAACAACTTCTCCAATATATATATAAATTATTTAAAATATAATTGTTTTCTTTAGGTTGTATATTTAAATTACCTTATCTTTCTATAGCCACACCTTCAGGTTCCTAAATAATTAACTCTCATATCAAATTTAACATCACTTGCATTTACTCCTGACATTTAATTATTACACATTATACCAAATTACTCTAATACTATTTAGTGACAGGATTGATTGCTTAACTAATATTACAATTACTAAAAAGGTGGTCTCTTCAGGCTTTAGGTTTTTAATACAATAAAGTTTAATAATTACAGTGTTATTTGCTCTTTCTCTCGGGTCGTTATTATGGATATTTTATAAATTAGAAAGTGGTGACAAAAACTAAAATAATATTTATACCAATGATTTTAAAATTGTTGTGAATTTATTAACTTAATAAAGCTCTGTTGGCTAATTTTAATGTTAGAAGAGAGTACTTATTGCTTGTTGAGTTCCTTGAATCTTGACCGTTGATAGCTGCTTCACTGCACTTTTTCAAATTACTAACTTACTTTCCAAATTCTTTACTAAATCATGTATGTTGCACTTTTAAATTTTACACTTAAAAAAATTACATTCCCTTACTTCTATTAAACAAATTCACCCCTTAACATTGCAGACACTTGCCCCCCCCTCAATACGTCTGCCCTTATCTGAAGTTCTTCCAAGGCGCCATTTCTGATAACTTACTTTTCCCCGCATAATATCTCCCCCCTTTTAGTTAAATCTCACACCTTTTACAAAGAGCTTTCTCTAACGGTTCAGTGTTAATATCTGAGGTATTTTGGTCACTCGGAAACTCCCACCTTAAAACATTTGGACCCTTTCTTTGATAACACGTTCCCACAGCCTCTTTATGACTACACTTGAATTAGAACAATGGTTCTACTTTGTAGCATGGTAAAGTACTTTGTCAGCACTTTAGTAACTATTCCTGTCGCTCCCTGCTTAATATTTCTACAGACTATGATTCTTTTTGGATACCACTAAATTTATTATATAACCTCATACGTTTATGTTATAATGTATATATATATATATATATATATATATATATATATATATATATATATATATATATATACAGTATATTCAATTACCCCAATATATATCATCCAGTTAATTTAAAATAACTAACTCTGAAGACCTACCAAAATACACAAAAATACTTTACATAAATAATGAATTGATGAAATATATAAGGAATTATACGACTTAGCAATGGGATCACTTCTTACGGTGATGTGTAACTAAATTTTAAGGAAACCTACACAAACGGTAAGGACAATACTAAACCGTTCTAACTATTCCCCACCACATAAAATGCCTGTTTACAACTCAGTTTTATATAAAAAGCCTACAATCTAACCAAAAAACCAAAAAATATAAAAACACTAATACTACAATAACAAGCCAAACAATTGGATGCAACAGATAGATAAACAATAGATAAAATAAAAACTTGAATATAAACTAAATTGTAACAACACAGGATAAAATACGAAAGGAATAACAACAATCCTAAGAAATAACAATATTAACGTACCTTACAGATATACAGAAAGTGTATTCAAATAAAATAAACTAATGGTGAAAATATACCCCACACTTAATAATGGAATCTAGAAAATTCATTGACTAGACGGTAATATACTTTTTATTACTCAAACAAAAAAGAAAAAAAGATACCTTAAAATATAAGGAACACCTTAAGATATACATAAGAATAAAAATGTGGAATTAAAACCTAACCATAGTTGCTATAAAAATAACCGCACAATAGAAAATAAACGATAAATAAAGAAAGTTTTAAATAAGTGCCCAAAATTGACAATCCAGGAACAGTTACAAATTTATATCAAAATAATATAATAATTGAAATCAAAATATGAAGAATTATTCATCTTAATAAACAAATATAAACCCCAAGACAGGTCAAAAGTATCCCACAGTGCAGTGAGAGAACACTACTGCTATACCAAGAGATAATGGAATTCTCACACGTGGAACTACTAAAAAAACAAGGGGTCTTCTAAAGAACTAAATAAGCTCTCGAAAGTTGACTTGCAAATATACCAAGTAAGACTATTGAGTACATTATAGTGTGCGTGATAGTCTTTACATATATGCTTGTAATTCATTGTGGCAACAAAGTAAATTAAAAGTCATATTAGTAGTTTAAAATAATGTAATTACTTATACAAAAATATAATCTTACTTGAATCCCATTTATCAGGAGTTTATATATTTTAGGTTGTTGTATGATTATTGTAAAAGTAATATCTCAGAGATCATATTTCCGTTGTAATGGTGTTGGTTTACGAAAATATATTTTGTTATGTATTTCTTTCGTTTATTTATAAAGTGTTTTTACTGGGTCTTTCATTTGGTTCCTAATACTTCATGGCCTTCTTTAAAAGTCTTCCAACTTCACTACTTAGCATCTTGTTTATAATTCACTGTTCCAGTTCGTTTTAATGCATTGTTTTTATAAATTATACATTTTGTCTTCTTTGTTATTCTGTTTTACACAAAGTTTGAATAAATTACTTTGTGAAAGAATTAATAAGTAGAAGAATATTGTAAAAGTTCACGTAAAGAAATATTGTTAATAACTTTAAAGT